>JABWIB010006266.1:0-20500 GCA_016617825.1 Platyplectrum ornatum
GGGGAAGCAGATATTATTGGGAAAAAACNGCCAAAAATGATTATGGTGCAAATTGAGCACAATGGATGAAATATTAAGGTTACATAAAGAAATGTGTTATCTGGATTATAAATATGGCACGTCCGCATGCTGTTACTCAGAGCCTGTCTCACTAAACTGCCAAACACTAAACCTGGTTCACCATTGTAGAACATTATGGATGGCATGGACCGGGCTGCGTCTACTCTAGCTACTCAGCTATTCAAGCAGTGTGCTTCCTCGAGTGATGGTGCCGCTGCTCTGTTGAGTCAGCCCTTGTGGTTTTGGTCTAATTTATATATATATGATTTATATTATTTTTTTCATTATCAGTTAATGGATAACGTTGAGAAGCGGAAAGAGAGGAGCAAGATGAGTTGTGCTGGTGAAAGAGTTAAAAATGACTCTACAGAAAACAAAGCTTCACATATTCCACCTGAGCCAGACCAGAAAGACTCTGCTCCACAACTACAACTAGGAGAAAAGAAAGTTGATGATATGAGATATATGATTACATGTACNAACTGGTACTGATGAATGATGATTAGTACAAATCTATGGACTTGCTGCACCCATCCTGTTGTTCTCTATTTTGGAAACTTTAATGTCATTTATTATTGTGCATTACTGTGTCAGTGATGCAATATGGAATTCTAAATAAAACAAATTGTGTTCGATTCCAGATGTTTTGACTGTATATGTATAACTGTTTTATAACTCCATATGGATAACTGTACAAGTCTAATGGAAGAGCTATACAGAGAAAATGTTTANATTCATCAGCTAAACAGTAATCAGAAAGTCCACTACTTCTCTNTATTTGTCAGATCTCACAACATCTGAACTGTGACAATGCTGTAATTTCCCAGAAAGACAGTAGACTGCTGATTGACAGCAGTCAGCACAAATGACCTGAGCATTCGCAGACTGTAGCGTCTACCTTTTGAACACAATGGCCTAAATTCACTAAGTGGGGAGTTTGCAGGGGAATTGAAACGTGGGGATGTTGCCAATAGCAACCTATCAGATTCGAGCTCTCCGTTTCATTTTACATACTGCAGAATGTGAGCACAAATCTGATTGGTTGCTATGGGCAACACTTTCCCCTTCAATTCCCCTGCAATCTCCCTGCTTAGTGAATTTAGGCCAATATCTGGGATTAATGTTTAATATATAATTATGTATAATTTTGTCTTCCACATCAATTTTACCTTAAAAGTTTATTAATATTCTTAATGTTTATTTAAATAGAGCCACAAAGGTGCTGCAGTGCAGAATTGTTTTTGTTGCAATATTGGTTGAATGTTGTATAATATTGAATAAGTATATAGTATAATATAATATAGAATAAGTATCAAGAAGATGATACTGGTTTATATTCCAAATGGATCAACAGACTTTTTATTACTTTCTCTATAGTTCCCTACAGGCATCCANTTTCCAAGTGGTAGGAAAGAAAACTGAGGTTAGTTGTGCTCAGCCTTTCACAGCTTGTGGCTAATAGGAAAATTGAAATCAACNATCATTTATAATGTAGCATATAAACAGGGACATTCATAAAATCCAGCATATGCCAAACCCTGCGTATACCAAGGTGACCAGCTTCCCTNCAGAGAATTCCTAAATATATCACAATTTATTTCATTCTGTCACAGGTAGTATAGAAACAGCTCCCTAGACTGTCCTCATAAATACTTTGCAGCTCTTTTATCCATTTATCCGAGATCTGACTATTGTTTTTCAATAGTTTTTAAATAAGAGCTCAACCAGTTTTGCCACACTATTACAACATACGAATAAGAAAAGAACGTTCATTTAACCGATGTTTGTATACAGCAAATGTTGTGGCCAACCCACTTCACTNCCCACATTCACATCTGGGGGTATATTTACTAAGCNGCGAGTTTGCAGTGAGATTGGAAAGTGATGTTGCCCATGGCAACCAATCAGATTCAAGTNCACATTCTCCAGTGTGTAAAATGAAACTGAAAGCTTGAATCTGATTGGTTGCCATAGGCAACATCTCCACTTTGCAATCTCACTGCAAACTCGCGGCTTAGTAAATATACCCNCTCCTCTCCAAACTCTTTACTATGCTATTGTAATGTGTGCTATTCACCAAACCACATCCCTATACATTCACCAAGAAAGGATAGCAAGAGCACTGCTAACAAACTCCTTCCCCCAATATCAGTAAACCTGGGGGCCATATGAATTATAATTAATATATGTATTAATTGTGAATAGATGTGTCTGTTTTTAACCATGTGACTAGTTTGCTCCAAATTTGAAGCTAAAAGGGAAAATATTCCATGATATCAGTAGTGCTCCAGAGTCTGAAATCACAGCTGGAGGCAGTAATGTGACAGACTCAGGCCGCATAGCAAGAAGGGATGGAGCCATGAATTGCTGGGGGCAGTGCTGTGTTGACCCGACTGAAAGAAAGCTTAAAACAGTGTATATATAAACANCATTCAGAATTCATTGATGGAGTGCTGGGTGCTGTTTAAAGCTGTCAACAGCTGACAGCTTCACTACTTTGTAGGAGGAGCTGCTACCAGGGGCTGCATTCCCTCCAGGCCCAGGAGCAGCCACATCCATTGAGTCCACTGTAGTTACGCGCCTGGCTAAGGGATTAGAATCATTCACGAATCAGAACTAAGGGTTCTGCACCATTTTATTCAGAACCATCACTACTTTATGTTCTTTAATTTTTCTGCTGAACTGTGAACACCATTTCACATAAAAAGTTTTTTACAGAAAAAGTATATTACAAGTCAAAGCTGCCATCTTGTGGCAAGCACCGAGTATTGCAGACAACAGCAGTAATCCATCTTTTTATAATTATTGTTCTTTTATTAATAAAAGGCCACTATTTTACACAATCCTGTACGGGGAAGTTCATTCAATCAAGTAATGAATCTGGATAGAAACATATGGGCTATTTACTGACTGAAGCATATGATATTCATTGTAAACATCTGTTCTGCATTGAAATGAAAGTTATAGAAAACATTAGTTAGCAGCCCTTTACCATATCCCCAAACTGCGATATGCTGATTGCAGTTAATCTATGTTTGAACATAATCATTTTATGCCAGTGAGTTACATTCTTACTGCCAGGGAGTAGTATCGACTTTGGTTACTGAAAGACAAAGCCCCAGACTCTTCATCAGGCGGCATAAACTTTCCTGGAAGCTGATCACAGAATAGTAGCACTTAAATTTAAGTGCAATGAAAACAGTGATTTCCGTGCTGCCACATGTGTCTCTATCCAGAACAGTATGTGTTTTCATTGTTGTTGCAGTACATTCTTGGCAGCATTGCTTTCTTCACGCAGGGCTGCAATTGTTCTATCTAGACAGAGATTGCAANATTAATGTACATGTCTGATTATGTATTACTACTATAAAATATCTGCAGTAACTAGAATATTCATGTGTAACTAATTATTCTAAATAATTCCAACTTCTTCTTGTAAATAGTTGTCACACAGAGGTCCTCAATAACAGCCATCAGTGCAGGTTACATATTACACATCACATTTTATACTAGATAAATGATCCAATATATAAGTAGCATTTTCAAATAAAATTGTATCTTGTAAATGATTGGTTGTAGATGATATAGTCATAACAGATTTAATAACAGCCACAAATGTTTTAGATAAAATCTGGCCATCAAGAATATGAAGATTAGGACCTATATTTACTAAGCTGGGAGATTGAAAAGCAAGGATGTTGCCCATAGCAACCAATCACATAAAGCNCTCAGAATATGATTGGTTGCTATGGGCAACATCCTCGCTTTTCAATCTCCCTGCTTAGTAAATATAGGTCCTAATCTTCATAGTCTTGATAGCCAGATTTGATCTGAAACATGTCAGCAATAATATTATTAGAAACAGCTCTCAGTAAGAAATAACACTTTTGTTAAATTTGGTCATTATGTAAACTATACCAATGTTTGATATGATGTAACTTGGCTCAGTTGTAGCGGTTTAATGCGTACAAATAATTGAAAAATGCTAAGATGTAAATGAAGTAAAGTGTGATGATATTCAAGTTGTGTGAGTGTTAATCCATACACTTAGCACAACATCAGAAAGTGGGCATGAGGTGAGCAATGTATGTGTGGGCCACATATTTAAACCCACCATAATTGACTTACCTCTCTTATAGATTCTCAAATGATTCTGCTGATTCATTCTAATATAAAAGGATTTAACAAACTGATGCTCTTCCATGTTGATCATAATGTACACATATGACATGGCTTAGATATTACAGGACTATGTATTGATTATATATACTTTTGTTCAAATGGGGAAGGGAAATACAGTATGAGAAGATAATAAAAGACCAAATTACGCACACATCGAACTGGCAAGTTCCCCTTTTCTTTGCATATTCAAAATCCTTTTATTTATTTATTTTTTTACATAAGCTAGTGTCATTTGTACCCTTATCAGTCGTATTATGTATAATTAATGCCATAAGTTGCTCACAATCACATGGCCCATATGCTACTTTGATTCACCTTGAAACAGTTGCTAGCAGCTTAAGACAGTGCTCAGAACACCATGTATGTTTATNTGAAGTGCTGCTGGGTGGAGAGCTACGACTATTCAGGGTTTAGCTAAGCTTATGTCTGGGAAAGGGCCAGATCACCTGCTAGGTAACCTAAGCNCACACTTAGGGTCCGGCAGGCTCGCTGTGGCTGCCTGGCAGNTGGCTCCCGGTTGCACATTCCGCAACCCCCTCTACTTCACAGCTGCAGCCAGTCTGAGCCCACCATCATCATCGCTTTCTGCCATTTCCCNGGGATTAATACTCAGCGTATATAGAGAAGTGGTCCATTATATGGCCATGTTAGTGCCAGATCTAAATCTTGGGGAGATAGCATTGGGTTTAGACAAGCGCAATGTTTTTGTGGTCTGGACTTACAATTGGGTATGGCTGCAAGTGTATTTCNTTTTGGTCCATTGGATAATGTACTCCAAAGAATATACAGTATAACTAGCCCTATTACTATAGGCTAAACTCAATATTAGCTTCTCTATGGAACAGAGGGGCAAAATGCNCCTTACTCCAACTAAACTGCATAAAATCTGTCTCAGTCAGTCTAAAATTTGTCCAATCATGAAGTTGTTGTGAACATTTTNAATCTTATCAATAAAGTCCCCTCACCCTCCCCAGAAGTTGCCTTGTTACAACTTATCTTACTACTGCTGCCCCATTAAGCCATGGCTTATCTGCAGGTGTAATAATTGGGTTTAAATCACTGAGTCGTATGGTTTTCTGTTGTCTGGTATAGGNATGAGTATTAAATGGGCCCCCGGTCATATTATTTTGAAGTTCAGCAAATTTATGACGGATTTAAAGTTGAATCATTTGGCCAATGTAGCAAAGTATTTAGGGGCTTGGTCTGGTGAGAGCAACATATAAAGGTCAATGAATTGGAACTACATCAAGGTTGAGGGGTTAGTAGTAGACCTCCAGAATCTTGGAATTAAAGACTTTTAAGGAGATATTTTTTTTATTGAGTGAGAGAGGCATTGCAGTTAGGAAGAGAAGCCAGAACTTAGAACTTATCTAGAATAAGCCTGGAGAGGTGGATGATCTGAGATCACTCCATTAAGATCCTTCTCACACATTGACAAAAAGGGGAGTAGTAAATGGGAAAGCTATGAGAAGTCTATTTAGGACAGATATGCAACTTTACCAGCTGCTGTCATTCTGAATGATAGAGCCAAAGATAGCTGCAGAAATCCTTCAGAGTACTTCTGAGTACCTGGAAAACAAGCTAGCTGATATGAGTGGAGCGAGTTGTGAGAGAATCCAGTTTTGTAGAGTGGTGCCTATGGTCAGGTGTAGTGATGCAGGAAATAGCTGGAAGCCAATTCATGAAGTCTTGGTGTATAGGAATGAATGTTCTCCAGTGTTATCCACTGGTGTATTAAAAACATTTTTTTTAATATACAGTAATTCCCCTTTAAATGGCAAACGTTAGAAGACATACTTAAGGTGCACACTTAACAATTCTGCTCTGAATTAGACTTATGAAATAAAGATAAGCAAAGCTTTTATAGTGCTTTCAATCTAACCAATTCAGTGTAGTGCAATTATTTTTTTGGACACATGCCCTTTCACGTAAGAAAGAGCAGTCATTTTAACACCACTCAAATAGCTCAATGTACCTGGTGAGGCATTCAGTAATAACTTGGGAATTTAAATGATCAGAGTTGAGTGACTTTTGTAATGTATGTGCTATATATATATATATATATATAGCCAGGAGGAAGTAAGCATGTATGTAATAAGTAGGGATATATTGGAAATGAAAGTATGGAATAGTTACATTATTTATTTTTTTCTATGGTGATTAAAGGGTAGCTGACTTTTTATTGTTGCATATTTAATGAACAGAAGAAGTAGATTGGAGAAGTATATAATATATATATATATATATATATATATATATATAAATAGCATTTGCCATTACAGCAGCTAATAGCAGAGATATCTCTGTGAAATCCAATATATATATATATATATATAAAATTTAGAGAAAATACATTTTTGACTAATATATATATAGACTTTCTTGATATAACAGCTACTGTGGTTACCAAAAATACTTTGGTATTAATGGCTAATCATTATTAATGCAGGAAAAAGCAAAGGAAACCCATTTTTTTTACATTGGTGTTTGTTTTGTTTTTTAGCATAGCTACAGAGAAGTGGGCATCCTGCTGCTCTACCTGGCTGTTGGTGTATCAGTCTTTTCTGGAATGGCATACACTGCAGAGAAGGATGAAGACACAGGGTTTGACACAATACCTTCCTGTTGGTGGTGGGGTACTGTAAGCATGACCACAGTAGGCTATGGAGATGTTGTCCCTGCCACCGTAGCTGGAAAATTAGCAGCTTCTGGCTGTATATTGGGAGGAATACTGGTGGTGGCATTACCAATAACCATAATCTTTAACAAGTTTTCACACTTTTACCGAAGACAAAAAGCATTGGAATTTGCAGTGAGGAACAGTGACCGGGAGCCATGCCAACAACCTGAAGGCACCTGTAATATGGAAGAGACCTTTGCAGAACTTTAATCCAAAGATAAAACATGTCATAGCAGTTGTTCGTTGTTACATGCTTGTCTTATTCATGTGTCAGTCTTATAAAATACGTGCTGCTAGTGCCTTTATTCAGGCACAAATACACAACTGAAAGTTTTTTAAGACACTGTCTTGTGGTACACGCTCAGCATGTGACCTTAATACAGTTACAAGGGGCCAATAATTGCCATTAGATTTCACTAAGGGTTTTCTATAAGGGAACTTTTAAGTGTGTTATGCAACTTATAGAAGCCCAAATAAGACTATATAGTAATTACAATACTCCCAGATCATTTACATGAAGATGGTCTCTTCTTAAAATATTAAGTTTTATATCTGATATTATACAGGTATTCAATGATTGTCAACAGCTTTCTTTTTGTCTAATGCCACAAAATATGGTCTGCAAAGTATCTCAATGATTATTGTGATTCATAGAAAAGTTAACATACAGCATGTTATCAGACTGACAGTATGACTATATGGGTGTATTCAATTACAGTTTCCTCTGTCCAGGTTATCACCAGTGGGTGTTTTCTCCCATGTAATGCTAGCCACTTAATAATGATCTACATAACTGTCACTTTAGATCCACATAAGTGATCACCTCTGCGTTATGCCACATTAAAAAAAACAAATACAGATTTCTAAAAAAATTCTGGCTAAATGACAAATGTAAATAAAAATGATGGTTTGAACATATGAAGAAGATGAAGAGCTTTAAGCAGACTTCAAAAAAGGCAATAAAAGCAGTTTATTAGCAATGAAAGATATTTAAATAATCTCCCCATAGTCCAAAACAACNACAAATTAAAATAAACACCTGATTTGAATATACTATCCAGGTTTATGCACTGTCCTGCTTTTAAACAAGACAGTGCATAAACCTTAAAGGATGCGGATTCCTCTACACACAAAGGAAATGGACTTCCCCATCAAAATAGGAATGATGTGGGTTAATTCATAAGCACAACACCCAGGTGCAATGATCCGTTATATAATGTTTAAGAACTACACTGCAATATTTACTATACACTGAACACTTTTTTTTTGTTATTATAGTTTATGTACAGATGAAGTACCGTATATACTCGAGTATAAGCCGAGGCCCTTAATTTCACCTAATTTTAAACTGGGATAACTCATTGACATCATACAGGACAATGACTCGAGTATAAGCCGAGGGTTGCACGTTCAGCACAAAAAAATGTACTGAAAAACTAGGCTTATACTTAAGTATATACATTCACTTTAGATTTTACATTTTGTTGCCAGCAGGCTTTGGGTGTCTTTAAGTCTAGTCATTTGTCATGACTGTTGTCATGACAAATGACAGTGCAATGTAAAAGAGGAAATAGAAGATTGTACTGNTGGAACTTTGCACCTCTTTAGAGAGCCACATGAGCCAATACGGCCTCCATTACAAATTACATATTTGCCACAGGTATTCAGACATTCCAGTGATGCCTCTATAGGACGATTAATAAGATGGAAGAAACTGCTTGACACTGCATAAGTGAAGACATTCACAGTGGTCAGTGGGTATTATTAATGGTGGTGGTCTGAGTGAGGAGCACCCCCACTTTCCAATCTCACTACAATCTCACNGCTTAGNAAATATACCCCCAGATCTGGATACCATTGCTGGATGCATGCACGCTTGCAAACACACGTACCATGATTTCAGAACACATAATATTATTTTCAGTGGTCTATAGACAAATAAATCCCACCTTTTATTTACAACTCTAACTCTAAAGGTTTAGGTATCACAGAAAGTTCTGAACGTGATATTTTGATATAACATTACTCTGAAATATGTGGATATACTACAGAAATGTCCCACCAACACCAACTTATCCTCTGACAGTATACAGAACCCTTATGAAAGCGAATATGTGGATGCTACGTGGTCAGATTATAACAAAATGGGTAATTAANTGTTCCAATCAAAAGATTTTTCAGGTGTGGGCAAAACCATGTTGAATTGCAAAATGAATGTCAGTATTTGTATGCAGGGAGAATACTTTATTTTTGAATNTTGCACACAAATACTGTATACTGTAATGATAATAGCGAGAAAAATCTTGTGTATGCCCAGCTTAACACTTAACTTTTGCACAAAGAACTCACAACCTGAGAATCTTTACGTTTAATTTGTAAGTTAGAGTAGAACTCTAATTTATTTCTTTTTTCATTCCCTCCCCCCCCCTGCAGTTCATTGTTAGAAGATATTGAGCAATTTATTGCTTTCAAAATGTAGTTGTACAATTTGTACTTTACAACATAGTCCAGACATGAAGCACGTGGGACACTTCTGTCACAATTCCAGACTTAAATTCCTGCACACCCNTTCATCTTTTCTAAAAACACATTTTCAGGCCTCTTGGTAACTTCCATAATTAGGTTTTATCATCGTATTGCCATCAAATTTGTANGGACGTCTTCATCCATGCAGCATCACAGTTGTCCTACATTGAATTCTTTACTTATTGATGATAGTGTTCAGCGTTCTTGCATTGCATTCATGATGTCTTTGAAATAAATGTCCTGTCAAAATTTTTGAAAGATCTTCTACAACCCTGGTAACCAAAAATTAATCCTGCTGCGTAACTTTAATCTTTACTTTTATCTTCAGAATATTTGACAAACAAATACATCTAATTTCAGGAATTTTTACAGGAGCATTAGGCTTTCTTATTCATTAAATTTGAAATACAGGACCAAGAGAATCAAAGTCTGCGGATATATACAGGAGGTGGCTTTGTGGAGCTTAGGGTCCAAAAGTACAAAAGATAAGGTATAAAGGATTGTAACAAGTAACCTAATATCGTTAACAACATGGACAAAATAAAAAGCATGTATGTATGGCGCAATTTATTGAAGAACCATGGTGCCATGGTGTATGATAAGAGAAAACATGCCAGTTTAATGGTAAATGGTAAAATAGTTTATAGAACAGATGCCCTTATTTCTGGAATCTGGCTTTTCACAGAATTACGTATTACCCATCTTACCTTATGACAATATTACAAATGAATATTATAGTGATAAGTGATGACTCCTTATGACAATGACAATGATGGTAAGTTATACTATTATTATAATATCTATACACTGCATGCACTTTTAAGATGGCATTTTACATTGCTTGGAACTGCAATGTTTTATGTGGTTCTAGATTAGCTTTGTCTAATTATCTCTAGACTTGTCAGAGTTACATGGCCTCTATTCGTTCCATTTAAGATAAAACAGGCATAGTTTAATTGAAAATCTGTTTGAAAATAAGCTGATTACATAATAGAGGTATTTCTCAATATGCAACATTGTTTGATCAACAAAGCTAGATGTTATAACTGATGCATTCAAACAATTTTAAACACTATGCTATCAGTAGGTATGATGGATGCAGGATACGCATTAACCAGATATCATTCTAAACACTCATTGCGTGATGATAATAGCGAGAAACATAGTAGTTCATTTACAGCTTTAGTTTCTTAATATAGGCTTGAGTAATGCTTTTAGGGTAGTAAGTGTAAAAACCTTGACTTCATAGCAGGTAGTGGTATATTACTATACTTGATCTTGTTTACGCTACAATTTATAATAGCAACATTTTTTATATTCTTGATTGGCATTAGTTTTCCCTTTTCCCCTTTACAGGCACTGCAATAACTGTGGACAATGGTTCATAAAGGCAAAACATTTTGGATTGGCACTTTCAAAGATCATGCCATTAATATAAATGTTGGCGGACTGAAGAAGCGAATTAGTTCAATCACACTTTCTCAATTTCCAGACACCAGACTTGGGAGATTGCTTTTTTGTGACTCAGAGGAATCCATTCTCCAAATTTGTGATGACTATGACTTGGTGTCTAAGGAGTTTTACTTTGACCGAAATCCAGGCCTGTTTCCATATGTTCTTTATTTTTATGAGACTGGGAAACTGCACATGATGGATGATCTATGCGCCTTCTCTTTCTCTCAAGAAATAGAGTACTGGGGTATCAGTGAATTTTTTCTAGACTCATGTTGCAGTTATCGATACCATGAACGTAAACTAGAGAGCAGGAGGCGAAACTGGGATGAGGAGAGTGAAGTGAGCAGTGTGGACACATCTGTTGATGAAATTTCTGACTTTAACCAAGACCTCATGCGCTTCAACACCTTACAATGTGGTAACTTGCGAAAACGTCTCTGGCTGACCATGGAGAATCCTGGTTACTCAATACCAAGCAAAATTTTTAGTTTTATTTCTATCTGTGTGGTGCTTCTCTCCATATCCACAATGTGCATCAACAGCATGCCAGAATATCAGAACGTAGATGAAGATGATGTTCCCATTGATGATCCAATACTCCACAATCTTGAATATTTCTGCATTTCCTGGTTTACTTTTGAAGTGTCTTCAAGGCTACTTCTTGCCCCCAACCTCAAGAAATTCTTTAAGCATCCATTAAACTTGATTGACATTGTATCCGTACTACCGTTCTACTTTACACTTTTGGTAGATCTTACTATTGGCAGNGATCATGAGTTGGGAAATGTGGGGAAAGTCGTTCAAGTTTTTCGACTTATGAGGATTTTTCGAGTACTTAAACTAGCAAGACATTCAACAGGACTTCGGTCACTTGGTGCTACACTTAAGGTAAAATATAAAGCAAATTTGTGGCAGTTCTGTAAACNATATACTTTTGTTCAAATGGGGAAGGGAAATACAGTATGAGAAGATAATAAAAGACCAAATTACGCACACATCGAACTGGCAAGTTCCCCTTTTCTTTGCATATTCAAAATCCTTTTATTTATTTATTTTTTTACATAAGCTAGTGTCATTTGTACCCTTATCAGTCGTATTATGTATAATTAATGCCATAAGTTGCTCACAATCACATGGCCCATATGCTACTTTGATTCACCTTGAAACAGTTGCTAGCAGCTTAAGACAGTGCTCAGAACNCCATGTATGTTTATAAATATATATAGCTAGAAGCTGTAATGCAATAGGAAGCAGTTAAAATATAAACCCATGCATGTCTGTATAAGACTGCTTGTGGATGTATCTCAGACTCTCAGACAGATCTATGGCCGACTCGGGCAATTCTCCCGGTATCCCGCGTGAGTCATCTAATCTCCTGGAACCCACGCTGAGGCTTTCCTTTAATGTAAATCACTGCCTCAGCCCAGATCGGTACTATGAATGGGCGGGGCTTGATGACATCACACCAACCCATTTGTCACAAATATATGGGGTTTACCGCCGGGGGTTTGGGCTTTGAACACAATTTGCATAAATCACTCCCTCCATAACTCCATACCGGTAGAAATGGCTGAAATCCAAGAGTTGTCCGGATATTCCAGGAGAGTCGTCAACCTTGAAATAAAGAACATTTTTAAAAAGAAGTAAATTATACTNTTTAGCGACAGTATTTCAAGCTGTGGAAAAATAGTGGCGAGTGGATTCTGAGCATGTTTTATTAAAGCAGCACATGAGTGCATATGCAGAATTAATAGCATCGGACATACACTCATAACGGAAGGTAATGACTCCTGTAACGGTACAGTACAATATTGTTTAATGGTAATAAAGANCTGGAGCAAAGATTTTAAGTTGAAACAGTTAAAACAAATAATACTATTCCACATACCCATGCATGGGGATACTGTAAATAGTAAAAAAAAAACATGCAAGCAAAGATGGAGAGATCAGATGTCCTTTCAGCTTGTAAACACTGTGATTTGTCAGTATGTGTGAAGGAAGTGTTCTTTATCTTGCTAGGAGCCCTGTACTAGTATGGCTCTGAGAACATCACACACACTCTGGTACACACCTATGACTGTGACTGCCAAGGCTTTCAGTGCAGGTGCATGGACATGGGATATAGGAGAAGTCCTCTTTTCCTCTTTTAAATACACAGTACATATAAACTCACTCTTAATGATGGTATATTTACTTATTTTTAAGAACTATGCCTGTGTGTACTGACCTCCCTGTGTAAATAAGTGGTTTTATATAGATACACTTTGNGCATTTGTAGAAAGAAATGTCAGATAGTAACCACAAATGCATCACTAGTCCCAGTGGAAGGTATCAAACACACAAGGAAGACAGAACTGAAAGCTTTTCCTGTGCTGTTCTGAGATTCTTGGTCCAGTGCAAACCTGAGATCCAGTGATCAGGATCAGGATCAGGAGTCCTTATGCTTTTACATGCTGCACACAATATGTAAGTATTACAGAGCTAACTGCTCCTCTACCAATCTACCAAGAGGTTAACAGCCCAGACGTGTTTAAATTTACAACGTACAATTCCAGAGTTGATGCTGCCTGAGAGTGTACGTACAGTACATCAATATTTAAGTAACTAGATCCAACTCCAANCCCAGGGAAGAGGAGGATGAGAGGAGAATCGCACAGCAAAACACTGCTGATAACGCTGACATTCACTGCATCACGTTCAAACCTGCTCTTAACTTTATTTCCTGCAAAAGCTCATGTCCACTCACCAACACAGCCATGGACTACTGACCAACGTTTAATCTTTACATTAGAGTAAAGCTGGATTTAGTGAAGATTTCCTACAATTCCTGGATACACTTTGACGTTCCATGAAGATTACAACTCCAAGGAGGGGATTTCTGGAGTCTATATATGGGTAAGTTGTTAAAATGGGCTTTGTTATTTTGACAAAATTCCAGTTCATTTAGCGGTGTGTATCATGATTGTGCTTAAATGAGTGTAAACTGAGTTATCCTGTTTGTGTTACCAGAGCTGAATATTTAGAATCATAGGGAAGTTACTTGTTTATTAAAGAGCTGAAACATTTCAGATGGATGTTCTGTGATGTGAGAATGAATGTTTTCTATAATTATAGTCAGATGTTAAACTTGAACTCTCTTTAATGAACAGACACAAGACGTATAAATTTATATTCAGAGACAAATCGTCATTGTTAATGACTGTACACAGATATTCTGCCATCACAGCAGACATATCCATTTGACCTAAAGTACAATAGCCCAATTTTGCTTTTACCACTTACTATCAAAATGTCAATAACCTTGGTTGAATTCATTTAAGTGTGAAATGTTATTTGTCGTTTGCCAAACTGAATAAACACAAACAGCATTACTATCAAATTCCAGATTTTCAAGGAATGAGAAATAAGGGATAATGTTTGAATGGAGGATAGGTAGGAAATATACAAAATTTGGTTAAGCCCTATTGAAGAGTGTGGTGTGTGCCATAACATATGTGANATACAGTGAAATAAAGTGCATATAAAACATCTAAACACCCTTGGGATGCAAAGCAAGATATCAAGATAAGTAGTGTAATACATTGTCCATATTGAATGCCTGCAGTGTAAATAAAACTAGATGTTTAGTGAAAAACTTCATATAAAATACAATGTTTTATATTGTCACTTTCTATTGATAACAATGACTTCTCATGNTCCCTTCTTTACAATAAAAAGGTTCAAGCTCCAACAAATTACAAGCTCATTAGGACATTCCACAGGTTCTTAGTCATTGTGATATACGGAACCTAAAGAGAAGTAGCCACAATGCATGATACTGCTACTACTACAAATCTTCAGGAGAGTATCCAGCAAATAATGTACTGGGCNCATTCCAGTGATGCCTCTATAGGACGATTAATAAGATGGAAGAAACTGCTTGACACTGCATAAGTGAAGACATTCACAGTGGTCAGTGGGTATTATTAATGGTGGTGGTCTGAGTGAGGAGCACCCCCACTTTCCAATCTCACTACAATCTCACNGCTTAGNAAATATACCCCCAGATCTGGATACCATTGCTGGATGCATGCACGCTTGCAAACACACGTACCATGATTTCAGAACACATAATATTATTTTCAGTGGTCTATAGACAAATAAATCCCACCTTTTATTTACAACTCTAACTCTAAAGGTTTAGGTATCACAGAAAGTTCTGAACGTGATATTTTGATATAACATTACTCTGAAATATGTGGATATACTACAGAAATGTCCCACCAACACCAACTTATCCTCTGACAGTATACAGAACCCTTATGAAAGCGAATATGTGGATGCTACGTGGTCAGATTATAACAAAATGGGTAATTAATGAATGTATTGTCTTATTTTAGTAACAAAGCGTAACACAATAAAACAAATGTGCGATTAACACTGACAGGTTTTGGAAAAAAAAAAAACTTTGAACACCCATTGATAGCTGGACCAAAACCTTAGTGTTTTAAATGTAAAAGGTAGAAAGTGATAAGAAAATAAGACTGGAACACTGGAAGGATAGCCACCCAACTCTGTAACAACAGTTTGAATATACTTAAATATCTACAAATATCCTACAGTAATGGGTTCCTGTAAGGGAGCGAGCTGTAGCCTATACTATTTGGTCGTCACTGTGCCTTATAGGTAGGAGATGGTCCCAGTCTGGTAGATTGGAGCATATGCACTTAGTGACAGAAGGTCAAGATCCAAAGATACAATTTTGCTGCATTTGGAACNCTGTGAACACACCACTCTGTATGTATGGACTGCCTAGACCTGAACCGTACCTTACTATAGTTTTTCAATTCATGGGGTTGGATGCCTGGATTGGTACACAGTCCAGTAAGTACTGTAGGTGACTATACTGTATATTGCAATATAGAAGCCGTCCACTTGTAAGCACAACCTGGAAAATCTGTTGAAAGGGTCATTTAGGTCAGGTATGTGCATAATATAAAGGAAATAAAATCCAACTCTACAGAAAACAGGAGAAGGTCGAAGTCTGAATCAGAGCTAGAGGACATTCTGTGCTCATCATGGAGGTAACATGAGAATCAATTATCATTCAATTAAATAGACAAAGATTACCTTTGCTTTTACTCCTTACATCCTATATAAAAAATATATATTTATAAAAAATACTCATCTATAATAAAAAATGTTTAATAAAAAATAGATAAAAAAAATTGTAAATATAAATCTTTATAAATCTTTTAAAAGTTTTGCTGTCTTCGTTTCTTTGACTCAATGGCTTCCAGTATGGGCTGTCGCTTGGACTGGTACTTTTGATGAATCTCCTCAATCTCACGTTCCATCATTGGATCCAGTGCATTCAGTTTCATCCGCAGGTCAGCCACACTCCAGTCTTTTAACTGGAAAAATCAAAAGTAATTAACATTAAAAATAATAGATTGTTCTGACTTTATATTGTATAGTCTATATATGTTTCTGTATATTCTAGAGTCTACTTATGTTTTTCTATATTCTATAGTCTACTTATGTTTATGTATACTCTAGAGTCTACTTATGTTTTTGTATATTCTATAGTCTACTTATGTTTATGTATATTCTACTTATGTTCAAAAATAGTATAACTAAAAAGTATTCTTCGCTCTCACATTATCCTGCCTCTGACTTGCTTATTCAATAAAACTGTACTCACCAACAGCCATTAATAATTATTCATTAGCAATAGTAGTAGTACTGGACAGTAAACATACATTGTATATTTTATATATTTTAATGTGGAAATATGAATGGATTTAAGAAAATTATACTGAGCCCTAGTAGCGACATCGGTAACAATTTTCTATTGTATTACATATCTGACATCCATGAGGCACACAGAAACATAGTATGTGGTGTAATCCTTAGGTAGGGCATTGGTAATGGACTAAACAATGTACGTTGATGTGACAATAAAGGGATAACATCATTAAAGGACTATATATCAGATGGCCCACAAAAATGGCAAGGATTTTCCAAACACAGATATCTTCTTAAAACAAAGACCACACACAATTCATAAAATGAAATAANAGAAGTAATGATCTGATAATTGGAATATGTAAACAGAAAACTTATGGGAAACTTTTTAGTTTCGCAATGTATTAAACCCCACAGTAATAACAGTCTTTATAAAAATGTCACCTAGGAATTTCACAGAAACCAGTGACATCAAACGGTGACAACAAATGAAAAGTGTGCATATTCATGAACACATTGATTTGACAGAGGAAAACACTTCAAAAGAGTACATAAGATGAAAGCACAGTGCAATGCACAGCCATTAATGTGACTTTCACTTCACATTGGGACAATAAGCACTTATGTTATGTTCAAAATAAACATGATTGATTTAAAGTAAACAGAAAAGAATATCACAACGGCAATGCGTATAGTCCCAAAGTACAGAATAAAACCTTCACAGTCTATTGATTGCCCACATCATCTCATATATCTGGTTACAGCTTTTGCTCCAATGCGCACAATAATAATGTTTTTAGAATAATACTTTATGAGAAAATCATGTTTTGTTCTCATGTATCTTGTTAACTCGTTTCCAGGAATCTCTTTCAGACAGCGTATACATACCANTCATATAATCATACGTAGATATCAACACACAAGTCATTTATTTAACAAATAATTTAAATGTTTATTAGAATAATTCTATTCATTAAGGTAACATGCTTTGAATAATTTTCTCAGAGAAGTTTTGGTGTGGCAGATGGAAAGTCATTGAGGAATATGGAAAGTCATTATGGGATTTTAATAGTGTTACAGTAGCCAGCCAGATCCCTGCTCTACACTGATGAGGGGCAATCACCCCGAAACAGCTGTCTGTAGATGGGCAACTCTTCCTTAAGGAAGTGTTGGTTACTGGCTTGGCATTTATTCCCAGTCATGTTTCAAAGGCTCCTTTGTAGATCGGATGTGACTAGAGGAGCGCCTCTTCCAATAGATGGCGCTAGAGATTCTGCTTCTTNNCTTCTTCCCCAGAGGCTATTTATTTACAGTGAATGTATACATGTATGGATGAGTAANTAGCACAGGAAAGGCCATGCCATTAAGGTTTAAGTTCACAGAACGACAGCAGTAAGATCCAGAGACTTACAAGTTAGGCTTAAGATGCTGCATTTTAGGAGATCAGAAAAGGATAAGAAAGTAAATTACATTAAATGTGTACTTTCAGAGGGGTGAATCATGAGCATACTCAGGTTATATTAAGGATGATGTAATTAGATTCACATATCTGGACAGATTTAATAGCTTAATTTAATTTTAAATGAACTAATGTGATGTAAAGTAAGTTTCCATTGACCACACTTTCCTCCCCACTAAGACACCGCACAGCGCATGCAAGTTATTGAATTTCACTTGCAAATTGTAAATAATCAGTTTTCATTTTAATGTGTTTTTAAAGAATAAAAGCAGTTATTTCAGTGGTTTCACTGCTACATTTTGCAATTTATGTTTCACCTCGTTTGGATGACAAGCAAAAAGTGCGAGAATCCCAATTACCACTGTTATTATATCTTACAGATTCATTCTGNAATATAATTCCTACAGACCTGTCATTGGCTTCCAGAAGAACTCTCACCAGCGCTGCCATGGATATAGCGCTGTATCTGTAAAGCTGATTATAAGCTGTAGCTGTATGATTATCTAAAATATGTAAGATCAGAGGGGGCAGGGCAAGTGACAACACAGAACTATTCAGGGTTATCATTCCTTTCATACCACAGTGTGAGTCATTGTAATGATGACCTGTCTATTACCTATCTCTACTATAGTGCTACTTACAAAGCTGTAGTCTCCATTAAGTGGTATTTTCCAATCAGAGGACTCTGGGGACTGTGCTGTTGTCTTGTTTTCTGGTGTTCCAAACTGGTTCTCGTTCTTCTCAAAATATTCAAGAAATGAAGGTTTGGCTGGTTGGGAAGGCTGATTACTTTCTGTAAGAATAAATACAGATTTGTTTGTATGATATAGCCATGATATGTCACTCAAGGTCAAATTAATTGTCATATGTACATAGTATATACTATACTAGTATACTAAAAATATTAGCCACATTTTAAAGACAAAAGCTACATATGTAACACCCCCATTGTTAATGAACATTAGATGCATATATTGTTATTTTTTTATTTTTTAAATAAAATTTAGCATTTCTAATTGATAATCAACATATATTTACAATACAATACATATTATATTTTTTAGATCCAAAATCTGTTGTTTTGTAGCAGACAGGAATCTTTTGTAGAATGACTCATTTTTGTGACCTTGGTTGAGCTGTGAAGGTTATGACTAACATATGACATCTTGTGAGATGCAGTTAAGTGCCTTTCTTCCTTTGAGGGTATAATATTTCACATTCAAGTATTGGTAAACTTGCTACAAACATTTTAAAAGATTGCTGTGGGACACAGTTGCAGAAACTTAGCCTGCAATTGACACTCAGTGCAAAAGGTTCAAAAGTATAAAACAGAAAAAAAGACAAGTCAATAGGGTGTCTAAGGTTGAACAACAAAGGGATATACACTCCAAAGCTTTACATACACCTTGAACAACGATTTGGCTCTTATATGCTGCTTCATACATTAGTTAAATGCAACATTTAACATAACTCTTAACATTTTTATGAAAGAAATAAGAATGCTAAGCTATCACATCACTGTTTATTAGGTGTATATATAAGATCTATTAGGAGACAATCTCCCTATAGGGAGAAAAGATGTCAGAGATAGNACAGGGAGATGGAAAGAATGTCTGTGACTTTCAAGATGGTTGAAAGGATGGCAGAAGGCATACATGGAGCTTAAAAGAATGGGAATTACAGGGGGGCAGATAATGGCAGAAGGCAATACAAGGGGACTGANAGAATGAATGACTTATGAGTGGGTCGACACGATGGCAGAGACATAAAGGGGACTTGAAAGAATGGTTAGGACTTGGGGTAAGATGGTAGAGACATACAAGGGATGTAAGGGATTAAGAGGATGACGAACAGATAAGTAAAGCGATGTTATAGCAGAATACCCAGTATACATTCAAGGGGCCTGAATGAATTGCTATAACATACAAGGGAGGGTGATAGGAGGGCAGAAGTCATACAAAAGGACTAAAAGGATGGTTGAACCATACAAGAAGGTGACATTAATAACAGGAGACATACAAGTGGGATGTCAAAAGTGGCTGAAACCTACAAGATGGCAGAAGATATACACAGAGGGAAGATTAGAATAATCCAAGAAGGGAAAAAGGATGACTAGAGACATACAAAGCGATAATCTTGGAGCCTTGACACATTCAAATGGAACAATTTTGGATGGCTTGATCCTCGACATATAAACGGGGGAGATTTTTTAAAATACATTTTGGCTATCTGTATAATATTATAATTTAAATGTGAATATACAGATAAAGCCCCCGGAAAGTTTGCAAACACCAAAAGTTGAAGCAAATTAAGTTCCATTACAACATTAATTGTCTTTAGTTGTTTGGGTTTTATCTTAACTGTAGAATATTGCAGTGGTTGAAAGGATGTGTTTTCCATTGAGTCAGTAT
>JABWIB010006267.1:29901-46486 GCA_016617825.1 Platyplectrum ornatum
ATTCATACTATCAAACAGCAATATAAGATAGAAAAGTTAGAAGACAAACAATTCCCAATTATTTTGCTTTTATACATGGTGTTGAATTTATTATACATGGTATTGGTTTTATTATACATGGTATTGATTTTATTATATATGGTATTGATTTTATTATACATGGTATTGGTTTTATTAAACATGGTATTGATTTTATTATACATGGTATTGGTTTTATTATACATGGTATTGGTTTTATTATGCATGGTATTGGTTCTATTAAACATGGTATTGATTTTATTATACATGGTATTGGTTCTATTAAACATGGTATTGGTTTTATTATACATGGTATTGGTTTTATTATACATGGTATTGTTTTTAACAGTGTTGTTTCTCTTTAGTTGTGGAATGGATCCCAACAGAATTCCGAGCCCTTGCCACCACAGCCACTGGGTACTGTGCATCAATTGGCCAAATAGCCTTAGCGGGACTGGCATATATAATCCAGGACTGGCGCATGCTGCAGCTGGCTGCATCACTTCCCTTCTTCATCTGCTTTCTATATGCTTGGTACTGTATATTGTTGTTCCTTGCCATTATTACACTGTCTATTCCCAACACCTAAAAACAATACAAAGTAACATAATTTAAGCTACTAACAAATAGTATTGAGGATAGCCAGGTACAGTCACATAATATGCAAGGCATTTTTCAGTGGCCTCCTACACTCCCTAAATTCCATAGGTGTGGAAATGTTGCACATGAATTGTGCTGTGTGATGGCTTTTAAACATTTTGATCTTTAATTGAAAACTCTCGGGAGAAGAGAACATATTCAAGGATTTATTGTGCTTGTCTGCTCTGTAACTACATACCGTATATACTGGCGTATACCCTGAGTTTTTCAGCTAAAAAATGTGCTGAAAAAGCTCCCCCTCAGCTTTTATTAAGGTTGGCTAATGCTCAAGTATATAAGGTACCTCTCAACATTACAATTGCTAAAAACTGTATAAATAACAAAATAAAAACTTTTCCTGTCAGTTTTGTTCCTATATCAGGAAAAACTACATGGCAGTTGCTACCAACCCAAAACATCCAATGCATCTAGAGCAGCGGTTCCCAACCGCTGTTCCGCGGCACACCAGTGTGCCGTCTGAAGCACCGTGGTGTGCCGCCGGGTGGTGATCNGGCCCNNGGGCTNNCTGCTTCGGAAGGGCTGGCTGGACGAGAAGCGGCGTGTAGACATCGGGGAGAGACGCACGCTCCCAACAGGCACTGCGCGGCGTATTGACGGCGCGCGCCCGCAGTGCCTGCAGGGAGCGTGCGTCTNTAATTTTTTAACATTTTCTAATGGTGGTGTGCCTCGCGATTTTTTTCCCCGCGACAAGTGTGCCTTGGCCAAAAAAGGTTGGGAAACGCTGATCTAGAGCACTCATTATTAGTGCCATCTCATCCCATATGCAGGATTCATATGTTCCAGTTCAATGGTCAAAGTGGAATATTAGAAGTGGTGGTATGGCATACCATACCGAACAAAGATACTAATAACAGTGAATGGAGTGATGGTATGGCATACTCCTGTATACACCCCCACTTCTTGCCCTGTTCCAGTCTGGATCTGGTCCTTTTCCCATAACTATAAAGACATATGGAGAGACTATATCCAGATAGATACAGTAGAGAAAAGTTACAGTAGAGAAAGCACAGTAGAGAAAGACAACACATTCAAACATAATTCCTAGCCAATATAATACAATGACATAAAGAGATTACAAGAAAAGACAGACATTATTACAAAGAAGTTTGACAAGAACAAGACAAACATAATTGCATGTATAATCATTTCAAATTAATCCAGAGTTTCAGTCCATGGTGGCAACTTCATACCAACTGCCTTGGGTGAACAAGAAAGTCATTTTTATACCAAAAACTTCAAAGAAGGTATCTCCCCATGGGTGAGGTCAGATTTCAATTCCTGGTGCAAGAAATCCACTTTGAAATATAAATGCATTATGTCACAAAGGAAGTTTAATTCATGTGTGGTAGAATACATATTGGAGACATGAATTCTATGAAGACAGAATTGTGTGTTTATCTGAAAACAGATGGTGTTTATGTTGATTGTTATTGTCCTGAAAGATCATTTTGTATTTTTTTTTAAATGCAAATGTGGGCTGATACTTTGGTTTGCAGTGGGAAGGAAGCCTGGCATCTGTTGACATATTGAAGCCTTTATCCTTTGTGAAATGTCTTATCTGTTTAAATTGTAGATCTTGCCATGTTGTAAGAGACAAGATGGCTGGACTTCTCACTGATTCGTGTTCCAGTTATTATTAATTATTATTACTGTATTACCTAGCCAAGGCATCTTGTTATATGAGTTAATTATTATACAGAAACAACCCTCTCTCTATTCATTACAGGACACTATATATTTTAACAAGAGAAATATTTAAACTTTTATGACTTTTCATAACATGGTCTAATCCTTTATCAAGGCATATAATAATTATAGAATTACTGTAATGTAATACAGTGTGCAGCTAGGTAAGCTCTCATATTGGGACATGGTTTGTCCAGGTCCAGATTTTCACAGTTTTGTGCTGTTATAGCTAACTGTGGACCAAAATACAGAGTTTATTGTCAACCGAATGCCATTCATTACTGTAGCTCCTCATATACGAATTGGGGGTGGTTGGTAATGATGTCACTGTGTGTTGCTTCCAGGTGGGTCCCTGAGTCCAGTCGCTGGCTTGTTCTTGGTGGTAAATATGAGCAAGCAATTAAAGACCTGAAGAAAGTGGCCAGGATTAATCGGAAGGTAGAGGAGGCGGAGAAACTTAGTGTGGAGGTAATTAGATTGTAGAGGATGGACACCATCCTTACACCTCTGTAATCTCTCTGTAAAGGTAAAATAAGCACACAAAAGGATAATGTGCTGGAGTTNAAAACAAGTTATTTTTTGTGTCTATTATTACAGAATGGACAATTATATTATATTTCGTAATGTCAGAAACTCCATTGTTTTAATTCAAGAACGTGAAGTAAATAAAGATTTTCCAACATGCAAGGAGAGTATCCATCTTATTATATTATTATTCTCATTGTCTCTTTCTACAGACAATTAAATATGACATGCAAAAGGAAATAAATGGTGCTCGTAAGGGCAGTTATTCAGTGATAGATCTGATTAGGACACCGGTGGTGCGTCGAATATCATTCTGTATATCCTGTACATGGTAGGTATTACTCTTTGTCTTTACACAATAAATGGTGGGTATGATGTTATTTCTACAAAAATGCTGAAGAAAATTCTTGATTCTCTAGTTGTAATCTCTTTTAACTAAGAGATTAGTGCTTAATGTGGAATCCCTTTTTCAGCCCCTGCATTCCCCCTTTTTCCCATTTCTTTGCTTGTTGTGTATCTTGCTATTTGTCTGTTACTCTGTCCTCTGTGCCATTGGTTTGCAGTCTCATTCTGTTTCTTACGTTTTACCTACTAGCCTGACCTCTGACTATGCTCAGCTCCATATTGGTCTGCACCTCCATTTCTCTTGTCCTGTCTTGGTATCTTGCTTGTTTGACATGTGTCACTCTTCTGTGTTACTGCTTGTATCTGCTTTGTACTTTTCTATGTTACAGATTTTATTTCTTTGACCTCTCAGGTTCTCCACCAGTTTTGCCTATTATGGTCTGGCCATGGATCTTCAGAAATTTGGTTTTAGCATCTACATCGTTCAGATCATGTTTGGTTCAGTTGACATCCCTGCCAAGTTTTTATCCTATATTGTGATGACTTATTTGGGACGTCGGGTTTTGGTAGCTGGTTGTTTGGTCTTAGCTGGTGCTGCAATCTTGGTGAATATATTTGTTCCTGAAGGTAAAATGTTTAATAATAGTTTCTGATCAATACATTTATTTGTTAAGATTTTATATTGAACTATGAATAGTTACAGCTGAAACTTGCATTGGACCAGATTGAGACCCTCGTTAGTCTGTACGTGTGGAGGTCACTTTCATCTCTTGTTCTAGACACTTAATTTTTGCGCATTGATTCTGGCATACACAGTGCCAGCAAGACCTGACTTTCGCAATGATATTGGATGCTGGATACAGTCCATTGTATATTAGAGAATTAAATTTGTATGAAATGTGTTAGGAAGTACCAGTGTTTNAGCAGGTTGCACCCACCATAAGAGAGAAGAATGAGGACAGAACAAATGTATTAGTGCATATTACGCTGGTATAGGTAAATGAGTAGGGCAATAATAAATAATAGAATACACATACATAATGGAACAGAATATCAAAGACACTAGTTGCTGGAGCACAATGACTAAACCTATAATAATACACAATAACACAATAAACACCAATAGAAAACCACACTAAACACTATAACCTAGAGCATCTAAGGTGGACCAAACACAGGGAAACTAGAGAATATCCAGGTGCGAGTATATTAAAATATAAGGTTCCAAAGCATCCCCTAGGGGATAATAGTGTCCAAGACTGCCCCCAGAGGCCAAACACGATGCAGTCTTAACAGCAAAACAATTCCCTGCGCATTAACATTTCAGGGAATTTTATTCTACCATATACCAAACCATAATGTCTGCATTACAATAATGGCACAAATTCTTTCCAAGAATCCCATACTGTGCGGATTTCCATGGCTGTCTTTGGGAAGGGATGTCTGGCCGCATCATTCAATTGTATTTACCTGTATACTGGAGAATTATACCCAACTNTGATCAGGTGAGGAAAGAATTACTGTGACATACAGAAGAGGCCAGATCATACATCTTATCAGACTTATGACATGTGATTTTTACTACAGGCAATCTGGTATGGGCCTGGGCACCATGATGGCACGACTTGGAGGAATTGTAGCACCGCTTGTTCAGATGACGGCTGAATTTTATATTCATCTTCCACACATTATTTATAGCTTCTGCCCTATAGTGACTGGCATTGCTGTCTGTTTCCTTCCAGAAACACTTGGTGTTCCGCTCCCTGAGACCATACAAGATGTTGAGAAGTTAGTATACGATTATACCCATTCATATTTTTGTTTTATATTTAGTACACAAGAAGTTTGTTACTCCAGACATATTACTGGATCCTGGTTTACTCCCAAATACCCTTCTAGAGCACCCACTTGGGTGGAAGTTGGGTAAAATGTGCACCAGATGTGCACTTGTGGATCCCCAAGGATAAGGAACAGTGCAGGGTACTTGGACTAAGTGTATATTAACACTAGGCATTTTGTAGACATTTGGTAAAGCTTTAACTTTTTGCTGAGATGATCACTTCTATCGTTACAGGCCAAGACATGGAAAGGAGACTGGCAGCTACAGCGAAGAGATGTCTTTAAAAGAGACTGAATCAAATCACTTAAATCACACTAAATCCTGATCCTGTTACGTTTCATTCCATAGGAATCCTGGGAAAATACACTTGCACAAGAATATGGAACTTGGACCATATAGTGTTTTATTAGAATGCAGTTACTAGATTGATACTTGTGTGCGCTGTGCATTGTTATATAGAGCAGTTTCTGAATTGTCTCATTGCATATTGTAGAATGTGTTTGAACATTATCTTCTGAAGGACATGACCATGAAACTATGTTCTTTAATATAGTTTTTTATTGTATCATTTTACAATTCCATTAGAGTTTATGCTTACTTCACACAGATACTGACCAGCTTTACTTTTATATTGTAATTTAGAGTTGGGCTATTGATCATTATGAAACAGATGAAATATGTGCCCCCCCTGCATTTTAACATAGATTTGTCCAGGTGTAAATTTGCACCAGTTTTCCTGTGTATAAAGCTTTTCCAGTGCACATTTGCACATTGATTTCCAGTGACAACAGTGCCCTTCCTTCTGACCTTAAGNAGCCAAGCTGTCATCTTTAACTTATAACTTTATGACATCAAAACATTTTAATATTTGGGGCTTAAGGCAGTATATCCAATGGATTGCTCTTTAATAATTGTAAAACAATGCAGTTATGATTTCCCCCGGTCTTCTCAGATAATAGGACAATGTTCGCATGGTGGCCTTCATTGCTATTCAGATTATGAACTTGATTTCCTTTTCTCAGTCCCATTATGACACTGACCTACTCCTCTTACAAGGTAGTTAGTTTGTTCCTTATGTGATATATATGAAACATGCACATAAAATGGCCAGTGTCCTACTTCTAGTATTACGCAAAAATACAATGTAGAGGTATTATAAGGATCTGTGAGCAAAATGCGAATAAAATAAAATAAAATAAAAATGTGTAAATCCAGAGAAAGAATTTCTACATTTGAACACTTCAGCNAGACACACTGCCACCAGCCAAAGTTTATATAACACCCAAAGTTTATATAACATCAGTTTGTGTGCAAAAATTGGATTACAAATAATATTCACTTGTGAGCTCCAACGTACCTGCAACATGTCTTTGATTTGTAGGTTAAATAAACTGATGAGGTACATATTTATTTTTCTTTCATTAGCTCCATTTACTAATGCAAACAGTGATTGAAAGTATTTATGTTAAATAGAGCAAATTATACGTGTAACATTTCACTGATTTGATTCAATTCTAAAAATGAACATTATTATATTCAATAGAAGATCTAATAGATTCATCCATAGATCTATGTAGTAAACTTATTTGTGACTATCTACTTAAAAACTGTTTGGTCCCTGTTGTCCTTCTAGATCCACCTGTACATTATGGGGTATATTTACTAAGCAGGGAATTTGCTGGAGAATTGAAAAATGGGGAAGTTGTCCATAACAACCAATCAGATTTGAGCTTACATTCTCCAGTATGTAAAATGAAACTGAGAGCTCGAATCTGATTGGTTGCTATGGGCAACTTCCCCACTTTTCAATTCCCCAGCAAATTCCCTGCTTAGTAAATATACCCCTATGTCATTATAATCTAGTGCACTATAGAGGCCTCAGCGCCACCTTGCTTTTAAGCAAAAATGTTAAGCTAGGGTTCCCTGTGCTGATTACCGTACGTATGGGGGGAGAGGTCTCCAGTATTTATAGGGGGTAGTTAAGCAATTCCAGTGTTCTATTCGCCGAATGCTAGAATCCAGTCCTAAGGTAATTACGGCCTTATCAGATTGTATAACTGAATTTTATTAAAATGAAAAAAGTTGCTCTGGGTTAGTAATTAATCTGTGNTCCATGCATATGAGATCATATAGATTTAGTATACCAGCTTCTTCCAGAGGGACAAGATTGGAAGTTTAAGTGGCTATGTGACCATGAGACAATGCATGGAATCTAACCATTGTCCATTGGTTACTGGTGCCTCTGAGGTTAATGGCATGGTTTCCTTTAGCCCTCGACAGTATATGTTAAGTAAGATAGCTGTAATGAACTAATAAACCAGCACAGGGGAGGGCTGGGCCAATGGGCAGGGGAACATGTGCCCCCTGGGCCGTTGCCCCTGAAGCTTTTTGGGACCACTGGCTCTAGGCTTTTTGGGGCCAGCTCAGGCAGGCAAAGATCTCGCTTTGATAGTGGCTATAAATGAGGTAAAAAGGAAATAAATTACTTGTTGGCAACTGGGCACTTTCTATATTACAGATATATGGGAGTACACACTGAAGTGCGATCTTACTCATCAACCAATTTTCCATACGTATAAATTGGTCTGCATTTATATGATGTGTATGCAATATCTATAACTAATGTGTGTTCAATGTAATGAATCAGGTTTATTTATAAAAAGCACCAACAGCATATTCCAGCTATAGCATTTAATATCAATGGCATGTTTAGACATTATGTTTATGTAATTTTGTTTATGAACATATGCATGGATAGGATCAACAAGCAATCAAAACTTATGAATGTGGATTTTATTGTCTTAGCTGTTGTAGCTGCCTTGTTTTGTCAGTAATAAGGCACTGTGTGTCTCCCCCCCCCCATGCTCTGTACCCTAGGTAGCAGCCTTATACAGCCTTATTGCCATGTAAATACAGATAACTTTTAAATACATAAAATATCCATAGTAGATAGTAGTGTGTGCAATCAGAAATCATTTCAGACATGTTTATTTTATACATATAATGACAAGGGATGGGAAAAGATACACGGCTACACATCATTATTTCTGTACATTAGACTCAAGTTTATCATGAACCTCAGTAACACTTGGCTCTTCAACAACCTCTACAGCTGAAGGCTCTGCTCCAGACCGGAGATACCCAATAAGACTGGAGGCTCCTGCTGCTGAAGCTGACCCCAACCATGACCATCCAGTGGCTACTGCTGACCCTACAGCTGTTGAACCTGATGATATAGAAGAACCCAGTTGCCTAACATTTCGAGCTGTAGCTTCCTCAGCTTCTCCAGATTGTGCAGCTAAGGACTCGGCCAATGGTGTTACCAATTCAGCAGCAGTCAACAACATGGTACCCGACCCAGGAGATATTGAGTCTACTTTAGCAGCTACTAAAGGAGCAAGTGTTTGTGCACCTGCAGACAGCATGTTTCCAAAAACAGTCAGACCCTTACCAGCAACAGATCCCAATGCATCTGACATTCCCGCCACCCCCTGGCCTGCAAGATCAACTCCCTTGGCTGCAACTGTCCCCACAAGTTCAGAACTTAAGTTCACACCTGAACCTACAAATTTTACTCCTTTAGCTGCAGTCAATGCTAAATCTTCTGGAATGGACATCAATGTCCTCAGTATCTGTAAGTAGAGAGTTACATACATAGTCAGAACAGTTTAAAGTTATCAGTTAATTTCGCATAAAGCAACTCCCTCCACACTTGAACACATGTTAAAAAAGTTTTAGCTCTAGACACATCTAATAAGCAATTTCTCTACATACGCTAGGATAACTGTAACATGTGAAAGAGTTGAAATGTTGTCCACCTGCTGTGTAAAACATGTAATGCGGGCACACACGTTTTTTGTATTTTGTATTTTTTCTGAATAATTATATGATTACTGACAATTTGAAACTACAACAAGAGTGTGTGTGCTCCCATTTTCTTGAATTAAAGTGATAAGAAAAGATACATACAACAATTTTTTGGGCTGTTTTCGGTGTAACAAAATGGGGCGTTTCCAGTGCCCTTGGGAAAATTGCCCCGTCTTCAACACCATTCATTAGAATGATATAGTTCTAGTGGTGCCCATCTCTGCAGGCCCTCCCTCCACTCTCTCCTCACTAATGATGATTATGGCTCTAGTGAGTGGTGGTGATAATCATTTTCCCAGGGAAATTGTCTGAATATCAGCCACCTCCTGCTGGCAGTGATAACACAGGTCTGCAAAAAATATTTATGGACAGCAGTTTTGGTTTAGTTGACTGATTATTACGTTTTTTGGTGCGCTGAAGCCAAAAATGACATTACTTTTAAATCCCCACAAACCAACCAGTTGTGGTTTTGATAACCCACATTCTTGAGTACCAATTCCAAGTTCTCATAAAATCAGAAAAGAAGGGCCGTGAACTGACCACCTTATTTTATACAATGTCTAATGCAACCACTGAATGGTATAGGGGTGCTAGCTATGGTAAAAGAGAACTAAGTTGAAAATAGGGTACACAAACACACCAAAAGACTATATATACTGCACACCCAAAAAATAAATTAAAAAATAACCTTTAATAAATATTATAATAAGCAAATAAGTATGAGTTACTGGTCCCAATACTCCACAGAGACCCACCAAGTATATATTACAAATAGTAATTGTAAAGAGAAGTGCTCATTGGTATTTTAGCCCCATATTGAAATAAGGCTGGAATCATAGCACCCTTCATAACCATAGTATATACATATTTACATTGGAGCCCACAGAGAGTTAATAATATGGTCTGCAGTGAAAGTCTGAAATATGTCATCTTGCATTTTGCAGATCTTCGACGCACCGCTTACATACTTTATAAGAAGCCCAAAATCGAATTTAAAATAACAAAGTAAACTTTCTTAACAAAATCCGTAATATTTAATGTTTGACCAACATTTTTATTGTGAAAAGATTCAGCGCACCAAAAAACAAAAGAATCAGATAAATTTATGAAAACAGCTTTTTGGTTGCAGAGCTGTGTAATTGTCTATGTGAGTACCCGGCTTAAGGGCAAGAAAACATTGATTTGCAGGGAGGACAAGTTTGTGAGTTTTATGTTGCTCATGTCTACACTTGCACCTGTTTATCATTCCAGGAGCATTGATCCCAAAATCTCAGGGCTGAAGGAAGGGAGCATGGCTTATACAAGGGGGCAGGGGCGTAACTAGAATTTGGGGGCCCCATAGCAAAATTTAAATGGGGCCCCCCAACTCAGGTCTCCGCCATTTTTTATATACAATTTATACACATTTATATATAATATTGCTGCCCGGGCCCCATAGCAGCTGCACTCTTTGCACCCTCCATAGTTACGCCCATGCAAGGGGGCAAATGAAGGACAATAAGGTGATTTTAGGCAGAGGCCAGCTGGATTTGGGAGAAACCAAGGATAGTGTTTTGGTGGGACTTATGTGTCCTGTTTCCTACCTTCCAAATGCTGGAAAGTATGATATAAATGCAAGCGCCAGCATATCCAAGATGGCACAGAAGGCTGGATCTGGTTCGGAATTCTAAATGCAGCCCTGCAGTGTTTATATTGGGCATTTCCACTGATCAGATATAGTCATAATAATAAATCAGACGCACTTACAATATCCAGGTTTCCACGTCCGTATTTCAATTCAAGAGCAAAATCTCTGCAGCTGGATCCATAAGGTTTACTCTCACCCACTGTTTGCAGAGCTGAACTGACCACCTCATCTCTGGCCACTGGGATCAGATCTCCTGTATAAATGTTATTCACTTTGTAGGCGCAGCCCTTTACTTCAGCCTCCAGCAAAGACTTCTCCACCATGGCAGGGCCTCCATGAACAGCNTCCTCTCCAGTCCCCACAAGTTGACCTATACATCAGTGAGGGGTTATTTAAAGAGAGCTCTGGAACATTTTACCACATTTCTCATCGGTTTGCACATCGCTGGTGATCATTTTAATGTCAAATTTGTCAAAAATGTCAAATTTGTCAAATATGTTGGAAATGTTGGAGAGAACTAATGTATTACGAGAGCTATAGTACCTCAGGGGTCTAGTGGAGTCATTATTTACATAAAGTTCTTTTAACATTAAACTGTTTTGGTTTGTGTTTTTCATTTGTTTTATGGAACAACATGTAAAGTCAGCTGGAGAACCATGTGACATCATGTCCTGGCTAGGATTGCCACCTGGCTACAGCTGCCCTTGGTGAATACACAGTACCAGAGTCAAATTATATATTACATTGTATTATATTTTATATATTTTGCGCTGTACCTGTCACCTGTGTACACAGCAATTTATTTATATTTTTATTTTTTAAGATCCTGGCTGCTGGGCCGAAGAAGGCTGCGAAATTATCCCCGCCCCAAGCCACATCCCCTTTTTACCCTGGTCGGTATGTTTTGGTGAGGAAGGTGGCAACCCTAGTCCTGGCAGACCCTTTAAGTCACATGGCCAAGCTGGCACTTGTAGTTCAGCAAAGACAAAATTGCTTTAAAATCTTTTTCCTTTTACATTATTACCCCACAACCCACCACCCTCCAAACTTAATTCTAGAATATCCCTGGATATACCTGTTATATGCACAATATATCCATCTCCAACATACACAGCCCAATGGCGATGTCCTGTTTGTGATATTTCAATAATATCTCCATCCTGCAGTGGACAACTCTGTCAGAGAAAACACAATACAATAACAATTGGTCAATGTTCCTTTTCCTTNATAAATTATTTGATTGAAAATACATTGAGGCCGGGATCCAGACTTACATACTATTGAACAAGTGTGAAGTTAAGCATGAGCAAAACCATGTTGAATTGCAGGGGGGGTAAAATGAATGTCAGTGTTTGCATGCAGGGAGAATACTTTATTGTTGCATGTTGCACACAGATACTGACCAGCGTTACTGTTACACTGTTATTACACTTGTGCTGGAAACATCATCTCTCACCTGTAATACTGATTGCAATTTATGTAATTTTCCTCCCCTGCAATTCAGCATGGTTTGGCCCACACATAACTTTACGTGTGTAAGTTCAATAGTGCGTAAATCTAGATGCAGTCCTATGTCATCAATTAGAATATTTAGGGAATGAACATTTTCTATTATAATAAACTATAAATCTAAGTGTTTAAGGGCCTCATTCAATCCCCTGCGAAGCCGCAACCTTTAAGGTCGCTTTGAGCCGTAATTTGGTCCAGTTTCAGCTTTTTTTTATAATTACTTTTCCTGGGCACATTATTTTGATGACTAGCGGAGATAAAAATAATGCACATGTAGGGAAAGTCATTTTAGAAAAAAAAAAAGCTGATGGAGCTGGTGTTTTAGTGTTCCCCAGTGAGCAATGAGTTTTTAGATATGTGAAGTGCCTATCATATTTGTGTGTCTTCCCCCCCATCCCTTTCCTGAAGTGTCCTAATTGCATTTATTAATAAAAAAGAAGTTCGCACAGAATTTACATTAATAAAAGTAGTTAGTAAGTGAATGAGTATAGTGTAAGTGCTATGCTGGTCATACACCTAGAAGAGCAGTATTGTAGTGCTGTATTGTCCAATGTGTGCAAGTATGCAGACACTTACAGGATTGGGGAAGGTTACAGTTAGGCCATGGGGAGAAGTTTATGGTTAGGCTGCAGGGAGGGGAAGGTTAGTGTAGTATCATAAAGTAAGGCCTGGGAGCACCAACATAGTGCTCCCAGGCAGACGGTCAGAGGTAATGTTAGCCCAGTCCAAATAACAGTGTAACAGCAATGAAAGTATCTCTGTGTCTGTACTGCTATCCACATCTACATGTATGATAACAGCAGTGTTGTGAGATGCAACAGAGCAGGGTTTCTTATATCGTTGTATAAGAAATGCGATAGATATTTATCTTCCTCACTATCCATGGTGATCTTGTGCTACCCACTGCATACTAAACAGACCCCTCAATCCTGCTCACTTAAACCAAGTGTGAGACAATGCGGAAAAGAGCAGAGATGTACATTACCTTGCAGACATAATGGCCACATGCAACTTCATGAATGCAATACATATACATGTGTACCCACCATTCATTTAAAAATAAACTCCTGCTGTATTATTGGTGCATTATATATGGTAACTCACCATCTCCAGTGACATTGTCTGTTGTATTGCCTGTTTGTCTGTGACTTGTACCAGCTATTTACTTATAGATGTGTCAATATGGAGTTTGAAACTAAAACAACCAATTAGTGATGTATTGATCTGATTGTCAAATTTTAGATAATAACAGATAGCAGATTGCTGGCATTATGTCCTCGGTCTATCCTGTCACTGCTCGCATTCTCAGATTACATAGTAAAATAGTGTGACAGCAGATAAGAATCACTTGACCCATCTAGTCTGTCCATTCCATACGCACACCATCCTGTGAAAATTCAGCAATAAATGTAATATTAAACTATGCCAGCTTCTATGTGGAGTGAGCACTGCTGCACGCATAGTGAGCCTTTTTTGGGTTGTTTTTGGGTGGTTGAAAAAAAAANAATAAAAAAAAATGTAAAAAGCACACATTCATAAAATATTTATTTACAATATTTACAATATTTGTATTTATTTATTTTCTAATCCTTTAAAAAACATAATGAAGCAGGTAAGCTTCTACTTACACCAAGTCGGGACTTACGCAGGATTTATGCAAGCGCTGATCAGCATTTCACAGCGCATCTGCATAGGAACCATGCCGATGCGCACTCTGAATCTGGTCCCTAGGCTCTTTAGGCGCTTATGCATTAAGCTGACCATACACTATAAGATAAACTGTTACAATCGAAAGATTTTGTCATTATATGTCATTAATTGTAATCAGTATTACAGGTGAGAGATGATTTTTCCAGCACAAGTCTAATAACAGTGTAACAGTAACGCTGGTCAGTATCTGACCCTGCAATTCAACATGGTTTTACCCACTCTTGGAAAATCTTTCGATTGGAACAATTTATCTTATAGTGTATGCCCAAATCATGAGTGTATACTGAATATAGCCCTAAGGCCTCAACTATGTGGACACTATGTGCTTTGTTCTTATGAAATTCTTGGAAGAACATCGGTTTCGGTTAGTAGTGAAAACGAAAGTTACAATTTTTTGGGCTGTCTATATATATATATACTGTATAAACTCGAGTATAAGTCTAGTTTTTCAGCAATTTTTTTGTGCTAAAAGAGGTACATGCATAATTTATACATACAAAAAATTATATTTTTGCCATCATTTTTAAAATTAAAAAGTTATTAAAGTAAAAAAATCTGAATATTCCATTTATTGAATAATTTATTACACACAAAGGTTGCTCTTTAGCAGGATGACTAACAAGGTAGAGTGTACAGGTATTACTTAATAGCTTACAGTGAACAGTGGAAATTCCAGAGACATTATCAGCAGAGTTGGTGAGTCAGGTATATGGGGCAATGTTTTTTTTTTTTTTTTTATAAACCATAATTTTTTTTTTATTGGCATTAAGTGTAGCAGAAAACTTTTCTGACATCATCATGTTATTAGCAGTATTTCTTTCTAGCACACACATAGGTGTCTATTCAGTGTCAGCCTTAATGAGATGACAAGTGGGTTACACTGGGGCTGCAGAGCTGACAGACCTCATCCATGGAGAGGTGCTATATGGGAGCTCAGTCTTGTATGTACATTACATATACATTTATAATAGTGAGATTGTATTGGTATTATATGTACAGAAATTGTGCTTTATAGTATCACATAAAAATTTTTATACTGTTGTTGTATTAAATATATGTAAATATATAGATAGATATATTAAATAAAAACCTATATTATAATATCCCAGTGGAATGCTAGAATGATAACATGGACACAGTGGAATAAAACTGATTTTTTTTCCCCTTTTTAATTCAATATTTTTTATTTATTCAGAAATGTAAATGTTGCTCTTATTATTACCGTAACTATTCTGATTTATAACTTTAGTATTTGTACTGTAATAATTCATATTACAGCTGAATACTGCCATCTAGTGCCCATAATTGTTATTTGAGAGGCTGAATGCAAGACCCACAACAGTCAGATTACCAATTCATGAAAAGGAAAAGCACTTCCTCCGCACACACGTACATCTGATGGCTCAACCTCAGCTTAAGTTTCCCACACCAACCTTACTGTTAGGGTACTCGGAACTGAGCACCCACACCACCACCACCTAGATCATCGATCAGGAAACCTGCAGCCGGCCAAGAGCCCAGAATGATGAGACACACCATGACTGATGTTGAATCATATGTATTCTGAACTGACTTACAATTGACTGGGTAGCCATCTTTATACAATGAATGACAGCTTACACACGTGGTTACAACATGTACAATTAACATACGTTGGATATACTGATTGGCTAAAAGCTTATCGTAAGAGGGCGGATCCTTGGTATTCATTACTTCATCAGCTTAAAATTAGTTTTTTTGTCTCTAAAGTCAATAGTTCATAAGCCATAATTCTCTTGATTTGGGAGTAAATTCCTCCTGTCTTGCTTGGACGTCATCATATAATTCTTGTAGATATAGTCAGTCTTATCTTCCAATACTTCCATTAGTGGGCACATGGAATGTGTTTTTTAGTAACAACTGGTACCAGTCGCACACTGCTTTGCGAAATAATATCTGCTTTTCATGTTTTAAGGCAAAATCGAATTTAAAGGGAAAACCACTTTTATATAAAATTAATACTTCATTAGTGTGTTAGTTGATTAATATATGAATCAATATATATGTAATCTAACATTTCCCCTCTTTTGATTATATAATTAATCAACTTTATTTCATGCTGTATTCTATAAGGTTAGTATGTCCTTGTTCTGTAACAGAACACTTATTGTAGATATCCTATCCCCTTCATAACTGAGTCTCCACTGCACTTGTTTTGTTTTTCCAAATAAGGTGAGTTACATTTAACAGACAACCTAATGGCACACAAGTGGATGGTAGTCTCACTAGGGTGTCATTGTTGACTGGATGACTGGATCAGTTCTCAATATGTACCATATTGCTCTAGGGTAGACTGGATGCTAATTTCAGTAAAATTTACACACAATATCATTGTATCGGCATACGCCATTTAGTGACTCATTTAAAGGCACATGAACTGAAAATTTCATGCAGTCATTTCCTAGTGGATAGCTGTCTACTTTTGTTTCCTCTGCCCTCCTTTCTCAAATGGGTATGTACAACATTTAATCTGACCTTCTGTTCCAGTGTGTATTATAAATGTACTGTTTTGTTCTGGTAACTAGAATCTTTCTAACACATTTGCTTCTGTTAGTCTGGCATAGGCTCTTCCCCCTCTAATAGTCACATTCATTTGAATACAGGGAAGATACCACGCTTGGGCCTTAGATTCATCAAATGTGGGATCTTGATTAGATAACTATTTCTTTCCTTGCATATATATAATCCTGGGGGAACAGGTTATATTAATTCCCCATCTTATAACCTGATCCTGAATTTCACAGGATCTGCTCATTCCC
>JABWIB010006268.1:12755-25855 GCA_016617825.1 Platyplectrum ornatum
GGAACTCCACTGGTCACTCTACCATCCCCTGAATGGATTCCATTCACTACAACTCTTTGTTGTCTATCTTGTAACCAAGATCGTATCCACTCGACTATTTTTGTTTCCAATCCCAGGTTTTCTATCTTGTGTAACAGTCTGCGATGAGGCACTGTGTCAAAAGCCTTACTGAAGTCTAGATAGGCTATGTCCACAGCCCCCCCTTGATCAACTACCTATAGAATCCTGACCTTTCCTCTACTCTACCTATATCATCCACCATTGTTTTCACCCCTTCTGTCACCCATTCAGCCGCATCAAATCACAATAGAATGACTCTGAGATAAACACGCTCCGGCACTCAAGGGTTATGAAACTACAACTCCCAGCATTCTCTAAAAGAACTGGAATTACGGATAGATGCCGAAGCATTATGGAACTTGTAGTTAGAGTAGAAATTTCTGCAGTGGTCTAATTGGACTACCGGGAGTTAATTATTTAGGCTAGTATAAGTCTTGTGAACTACACTTCGGAGGAACATTGTAAAATGACATTCCCTTAGGCCTTTGCTTTATTGGTAGGTATCGATGTCTCTTCTCTAAGCTTCTAATAGTCTATTAATTCACTTTGTGTTTGTTCCTTAGTGATCAGAGTTTTATTTTCATTGTTTTTCTGTTTTTTAGAGTTGAGTTGTTAGTATGTGACACGTCGGTCTCCTGATCGGGTGTAATAGATTCCATAGTATAACAGGCTGCCCGGGGTGAGAGGCGTAATGGCATTGGTACCCTGACAATGATTCTGTGCGGCCCGCGCTTTGCCACAAGGCTGCGCTGTGTAACTGTGGAGATTGTGTATTCTCTTTGCAGCGTTAGATTTGTGACGTGTGCGCGCGATTTTCTTGAATCAGCTGAAAACCCGTCGCCCCCCGGTGCCTCCAGCTAAATGCAGAGGAATGGAAGCACTTCTTAGAAAGCTTTTCTTGTACATGGGTAAATGATGGCATAAGTATTACTGCCTGCTATAACCAACGGGCTTCTATACATTGCATCGCCTACATCAGTCTCGTGATAAGAATGCTATGCCTTGTGATCGTGCTCTGTGGTCCATTACAATAACTGGAGGAAGAGGAACAGAATGTGAATGCAGCATAAAAGATGCATGGGCCCTGAGTGATAAACATAAAGAACTACCACCCTGCCTCCTGGAGGGTTCAGAGTCACTATATGCAGTTCTATTGTTATATATCCCCCGGATGCACTTCACAGTTCTTTATACTGTTATGTATGTAATGTACAAATGTAGTATTGTGATATGTGGCCCTGGGGATCCTTACGTTTTGTTTAGATATTTTACCTTCTACATATCTCACCCAATAAACAGGCTATACACACAGGAAGCCCTCATTTTACCGATGTCACCATATACCAATGTCACGATGGACCAGTTTCAGACTTTAGGCACTATTGACTTACTGACAACTTACTCAAGAATGGGTGAAACCATGTTGAATTGCAAGGGAGGTACATTTCATAAGTTGAAAACAGTATTAGAGTGGAGCAATGATGTTTCTTAGCACAAGTGTAATAACAGTGTAACAGTAACGCTGGTCAGTATCTGTGTGCACACACTGACATTCATTATACCCTCCCCTGCAATTCATCATGGTTTTACCCATTCTTGAGTAAGTCACGAGTAAGTCAATCCTTTTTGAGCAAAGGATTGTGAGATATACAGATATACTCGAGTATAAGCAGAGTTTTTCAGCACATTTTTTTGAGCCACCTGTCCCCAGATACCAGAGCTGCACACATTGCTCAGAGCTAAGATTGTGCTAAGGTAAAGGAGGGGGGAGACTGTGACACTGGCAGGCAGCATGCCACTCACCCAACACACTGACCCACAGAACTGACACAGGCATGATAGTGTGCTGTATGGGTTACACCACGGCACAGGAGCTTTACATCGCCTTATATATAGGGGAAGATCTATAGAATCTGGGGCATAGAGACCAGAGACAATGCAATCCTATGGGGCAATGATCATCAGGGACATGGGTGAAGCCTTTCACAGGGGTGACTGACAGACATACAGGGTGGGGCGGGCTTATACTCGAGTCAATAAGTTATCCCAGTTTTTTAGGTGAAATCCTGTGCCTCGGGTTATATTTGGGAAACTTATACTCAAGTGTATATGGTTATTATATATAACATTGTGTGAGCTTAGGGCTCGTGTAACTTAGTTTTGTACGAATGCAGTGGCCTTTATTTTGATTTACAAAATTTTTACATGATGCAAACTTTTGTCTTCACAAAAATAATGTGAGTGGCTTGCCACGATGGCACGTGGGTTTCTGTCGTATGTAGGTAATCGGATATCGGGGTTCTGTAGCTCGTGAAGAGGATTACAGCTCTATTTTCTTATACACAGATATACCCTGATGATCTCCTGTATAAAGAGCTGGGTAGTACATACTCTGCCTATTTGCATCACAGTCACCGCTATCGGGAAGCCAGTGGTTTTATTGATTTTCTTCTTCTTCTCCCGTGATATCCATGGAAATGTATTTATAATTCTGAGGGTTATTATTTGTGAGAAATATTTCAAAGAGTTAACATGGCACTATTTTCACACGCCCGGGGCTGTGTGTCTGGAAGCCAGGAGAGATAAAAATGTAATGGAGTTGGCCCGTAACCAAAACCCTGTTTTATTGCTCCGTGCAAAGCAGATGGGATTGGTAATGTAACGTAGATTCCAGAAAGGTAATAGCTTTTCCCAGAGGAATCGTTTTGCTTCCTAAGTTTTTCCTGAGTCCATAAACTAAAATAAAAGCAATGGCGCAGCTTCATAATGACATATATTATATACAGAAGAGGGCGCGTCACAGTGGTGATTACCCAAGCAGGCGCGTGCAGTGTATTGCATTGATTGAAGGCATTCTGTTATTGCATTCTTATTCACTAAATGGCGAACACCCATAAATCATAATACTGATCCAGTGACACCTTGGTCTGTGTGTAACGATTGTGTGTTCTGTGTTGGTGCAGGTCATACAGCAGTGGCCGCAGGTCCAGAAATCTGCAGTAGAACACCCGGAGGACGTGGAGGAGGAAGAGGATGTGAGCGGCATCAATTTGGAAAAGGCGAAACAGCGGATGAACGAGGAGGACAAATTCGACAAGGAAGCGTACAGGCAAAAGATCAAGGAGAAGCACAGGGTAAGCGTCTGTGGTCACTCAGCCTGTACAAGCGGCTATTTGCTTGCCTTGTCTTCTGGAGCACCTATATAAAGGTTTCCTATGCGCTGCTCACTGTATATCCATATATTCACAACTGCAGCGTTCTTGACTTTTGAAATAATACCTGTGGGGCTGGGGGGAATATATTTCCGACAGACCCCAGAATAAGATCCCCCTCACACATTCCTATGACCTATTCAAAGGCACATACAAGCCGGCACACATTGCGCATCCGTAACTCAGTGCTTCACGTGGTACCTTTGTAAAAGTATGCCTATAAATGCACAAATGCAGTCAAGTGCTGTGCAACTACATATCTATATTTATGCAAGTATGAGGAGAGCACACGATATTCAATGTAGGTCCTTGTAGGAATGCTGACAGCTGTAATGTATATTTTGTACAAATGGCAGTTGTCCAACTGTGTCCGGCCCGCAACAACCATCTTAAAGCTCATTCAGACCTGGCCCTACGTCCTTGCTACAGGGCCTTACATCTGTCATTTTCCCCGTCTCAAAGCATGTGCTGTAGAAAATCGCACAGAGCAACATGTCTGCTCCTATACACTCACCTTTGGACTGGCCATATCCATATATCAATATATTACCATGACAAATAGTAATTGTGTGTGTGTGTGTGTGTGTGTATATATCTATATCTATATATATATATATATATATATATATATATATATATATATATGTGTATATATATGTGTATATATATATATACATATATAATATAAAATGTGGTTCCCGTCCACACTGTTTTGCACAAGTCTCGCCCGGTCACCCCCGTCTGCATTTTGTTTATTGCAGATTTGGTGGAGTGGAAATCTATCCATCTTTAGGGTATAAATACCCAGTGTGCGGAGTTTTACCGACGTCCTATATTTCTCTAAGCTTTGCTTAAGCTTTGGGTTATTTTAATGAATACATAATTAATGTATTCATTTAATCTTTTTAATAAGTACAGCTGCTCACTGATGAGAAAAAGTTCTCTGAATAATGAACAAAGCACCAGTGAAAACATTAATTTATTGGACCCTGAGCCATTCCTTCTGCAGCGTAGCGGGATATTACAGCGCGGGCACGAAACACTTTGCTGAACACATATGTTTGCGTAATATGATTACGCAGATACCAAACATCATCTCTGCAATTACCATTAAGCGCTTCTCTTAACGCTTCATTTTCCGTCAGCCCTTGTGTTATTGTGTAGCCTTTGTAAAGACATTGCATATTATACCTGTTACTCATAATTTTCTGTGCTTTCCACGCCAGGCTTTTGCCGGGCAGGAGCCCATGGTACATGTGAAGTGCGTCACATGAGTCAAACTCCGTATCAGCTCCTTTCTGAAAATCCCGGGTAGGCACCATTCATGCTGGAGACGAATCGGGAATAACCCTGCTTTTTTAGACCAGGGATTTTTTTAGAGGCACCTTTCACACTGAGCCTTGCACAGTGTTTGAAAGCTACTCAGTCATTTTCTTGAATTTTTGTGGCAATCTTAACAGGGTATTGGAGTATTCGAGCTCAGAAGGATCATTTGGGGTTAGGCTGCAGGGAGAGGATAGAGCGTAGAAGGCAAGGTTTAGTGTTAGGCTGTGGGGAGGGATTAAAGCATAGGAGGCGAGGCTTAGTGTTATCCTGTGGGATAGGAATAAAGCATAGAAGACGAGTTAGGGTTAGGTTCAGGGCAAGGGATGCACTGTAGACGGGGGAGGTTGGGGTTAGGCTGCATGCATGGGATGGATCATAGAGGGGGTAGGGTTAGTCTGTGAGCAGCGAATGGTTCACAGAAGGGAAAGGTTAGCGTTAGGCTGCAGGAAAGGAAAGGTTGGGGTTAGGATGTGAGCAGTGGAAGGATCGGACAAGGTTAGGGTTAGGCTACAGTGAGGGAAGGGGTTAGGGTGGAGTTTTAGGAGGGGGAACAGCAGGGTTTAGGGGAGGATAAGGATTTGGTTGGGGAAATACTCACCTGCTCGGAATTAGTTTACGGTCTCTCGACTTCCATGGCTGTTTTTGGAGATCTGTAATGTGCTTTTTATCCTCTATTATAATGTGTGTTAATTTGTGTATCAGATATAGACAGATAACATGCTAATTGCTTTGCATTTGTCATAAAAAGAGAAAATAATATTGCTGGCTTCCTAATTAAAGCACATCTTTCATACCTCACCTTAATGAGATCCTTTCTTCGTGAAGGTGTTAGATTGTAATAGGAATTAGAATAGAGTAGTAGAATGCAGTAATGTATTGTATGTCAGTAATTAATAAGGTGCTGTTTCAGCTTTGTCTGTTTTTTTTTTAATTGCTCTCCTCGTAAAATAGATCATATTTTTACAGTTTTATAAATAAAATCTGTAATTTGTAACCCAAAAAGCCATTAGCAAGCGTGAGCCGAGACATATTGGCAAACAGGAGTTTAAGCATGGTTAGCCTAAAAAAAGAAATGCTATAAATGCCTGATGTTTAATGTGGGTGGAATTAAAGGGTAAACAGTGGATATTCACGAAATTGTTTAGCAATTACCATTTCCCTGCAATAGCAGTGATTATGCTCCCGACAAGGTTGGAGGAAGGAGATTCAATCAGATTGCATGATACAGCAGAGTGTGCGTGTTGTGCCCCATAGTAACGCAATGAGGAGCCTGATCTGGACCTAGACATATGTGGCGGCTATGCGCGTACATTGATTTGTACGTGACTAACACTAATATTCAGCACAAACCCCTTTCCCATAGTGCTTCAGGGCTCGTTGTGTCAAGTTTTAATGCAGCCCCCTCAACTAGCATCTGTGATTAAATATCAATGATCATATAGATCAAGGATTAAATACAGTAGAATATCAGTAGACTACCCACAATCAAGCTCAATGTCTTCAGGCAATATATAAAGCTTGGAACAAACTGGGAGGTATATTTACTAAGCAGCGAGATTGAAAAGTGGGGATGTTTTTGCTAAAAGCTAAAAGTATCACAGTGAAGCCGGCTTCACAGTGAAGCCGGCGTCCTGCGAGAAGGGGAGGTCACCTAAAAATACAGTGATTGTAATGATCACATGTCTTTTTAGGCCGATCGACCCCCTCATCATTCAGTGTGCTTTAAGAAAGCCGGCGAGCCACCGAAAAGCCTTCAGGTGCCCATACACTATGCAAAAAATTGTTAAGCACGAAAATTATCATGAAAGTGAACAATCTAAAGAAAGTTTGTTTTAAAAAAAAATGGGCACTTAAATTGTCTCCATACACACACGCTTAAATTGGTCAGAAATGCTATCAAAATTTGAGTGGACAGTAGTTTCGTAATGAAAAGAACTATAAAAAGTAAGTGCATTCCCCACACACTGTACAATTTAAGCGTATTTCATCAATCTAGTTTAAGCACACCATCCAATCTGCACTACACTTAAATTGTGATTTCAACAGATTTTGGCAGCTTTCCAAGAAAAATCATGCCCACACACTTGAACAATTTATCTTTTGAAATCGCAATTTAGCAAAATATGAACAATTTATTGCATAGTGGGCAGCTTTCTTTTTCGGCGACTCTGGAAACCGCCGATCCTTAGGTGCCGTTTTCAAAAGGCATCGTTCAGATTACCTTCAAACGGCGCCTTTTCCACTAGAGCCGTTGTTTTCAGTGAACGTTTCAGTCTGAACGGGGTATAAATGTCATTTCTCTCAGCTTTGTTTAGGTGTGACAGGTTTACTCCACATTGGGGTATATTTACTAAGCAGGGAATTTGCTGGGGAATTGAAAAGTGGGGACGTTGCCCATAGCAACCAATCAGATTCGAGCTTACATTCTCCAGTATGTAAAATGAAACTGAGAGCTCGAATCTGATTGGTTGCTATGGGCAACTTCCCCACTTTTCAATTCCCCAGCAAATGCCCTGCTTAGTAAATATACCCCAATATTGTGTATGCTTTATGCTTCACACCCCATTATCCTGCACACAAGTCATGCCTTTTCTCATTAATAACCTTTACTGAAAATCTGCAAAATATAGGGGAAAAGAGGGGTGTGTGACACAGTCATATCATCACTGTCACATCACAGTCACATCATCACGGCCATATCGTCACCGCCACATACAGCACAGACTTTGTAACATACAGCTTCAAAATAGCCAAAATACACAGTAATCAGAAAATACAATGTAAGCCAAATTAAAGTAAAGTGACGTGGACGCCAGAGAGATCAACTCAGGTGCTGACGCAAACTCCGAACAGGCGACCATTTAATAATAGGAGATGAAGTGGAGTGGAGTATGAGGCTCCTTCCATTTCCATAAGGAAATAAATAGCTTTGTGTTCGCAGGTCAATGGTTATTTACTTTTGAGCTATTACAACCCTAGTGGCAACCAAAATGTACCGCACCCCTGTATAAGACGCACCCCTGTATAAGACACACATACTTTTTTGGGCTTCTTATATAGGGGTGCAGATTGTTTCCTGTTCTCCGTGTTAATACTTTATCAGCTCAGTGCAACACGGTATACACGAATATACACATCATTAATAGACACAGACCCCAATAGCCAGCAGATGGATTACACGTCTCTTTACCTATGTATATATTCCATTCAGCATTCCTAATGGTCAAAGCGAGACTCTCGTACCATCTTATTTCTCAATCCATTTTACTTGTTCGTCCAGTATATACAGCACCCCTGTGTGAAAGCGCACATAGATGCTTTATGGGTATAATATACAGATCTCTCCTTTGGATCAGGTAGAGGACCAGTTAGGCCAGTAATTTGTGCATCGTGCTGCCGGCTCTCCCATCCTCTGTAACTCAGAATACAATTATGTAAGTGCACCAACGTGGAATAGATTTGCATTAGCGAAGTTCAGACAGTGCTGGGGATAAAAAAAAAATGTAGAGGCAGTTTCCTTTCTCATACTTACTACAAATTGAAGAAATAAATCATTGGATATCTCATTATATTTCTCCTTGCATACCGCCGTGGAATTTCAATTACCTTCTATTGCAGCTCCACCAAACGCTTCTTCCTTATCATGCCAAGTGCAGATGGCATGAGAACAGAGGAGGGTGACAGGGCAGGGCTCCTAGTCTTGCATACACTTTACCCTGTACTGTACATCCCCCCTTTGTACTCTAATAGTTTCGTAGATGGGAAGTATGGATTGCGGCCCCTTTGATCACACTGATGTTACAAGTTGTGTCAGTCTTAATTATTCCGCCTATAAAAGTTTTTGTGTGTAAAACAGTTATACAGCACTGGAATTGTATCCACTTATTACACTATGTTTTACCGTCACGTCAGGTGGTTTGGGTATTTAGGTCATGTAGATCAGTTCATTGGGTGAGGGACCCTCTGGTTAGCTCTGCCACCTTGGTGCAGTAGCTTTCGACCAGGATCTGCGTCTGCTCGGATTTTGTCCAAGTACTTGAGTTGCCTCCCACGTACCGTATATACTAGAGTATAAGCCGAATTTTTCAGCACTTTTTTTATGCTGAAAGTGCCCCCTCAGCTTATACTCGAGTCTATGGTGTCANGATGTTGGGATGTACTGACACTGGCANGCAGCATGACTCTCATACACCACACTGACCCACAGAGCTGGCACAGGCATGAGAGTGTGCTGTATAGGTTACAGCATGGCACAGGAGCTTTACATTGACTTATATGCCTTATATTAACCCTGCACATGCAGGAAACAGGGGGACAATAGAGACATATAGGGGAAGATCTATAGAAGCTGGATATAGAGAACAGAGTCAATGCAATCCTATGGGGGCAATCACCCATCAGTGACATGAGTGACACAAGCCTTTCGCAGTGGTGATAGACGGGGGAGAGGCTTATTCTCGAGTTAATAAGTTATCCAAGTTTTTTTTTTTTAGGTGAAATTAGGAGCTTCAGCTTATATTCCAGTCGGCTTATACTCGTGTATATACGGTAATCCTAAGACGTAGTAGAATGTTAATTGACTTCTGTTAGATAGGAGTCCTATCACGTATGTGTGGTAGGGGAAATAGCGTGCATCAGTGGGACATTGTTACATAAGCACCGCTCTGTACAATGATCGCTCCCAATTCATAATGTCACATATCATGTCTGATATCTTGGAAACAAACATTATGACACTGAGTAGTTTGTGCTAAGTTCCTCCTGTTTATTTGGACTGGGGCAAAACCAAAGTGAAGGGTAGACAGTAATGTGTAAATGTGTTCATTGCTTTATTGACAAAGTTATTCAAGTTTAAAAAGTATATTTGAAGAAGATTTTCAACATTTACATCTTTACTAAATCAAAACAGTTCACTAATATGTTTCACCAATATATGTCATCTCGTAACCCATTGTTATCCTGTACTTTGCTATATAACTGTAATAGCTTGTGTAACATTATGTATAAGGCAATGTATATATTTTTCTATGCCCTACGCTGTGTTGAGACGTCCAATAGTAACATTCACGTTTAAATTGCAGGAAAGAAGACTAAAGGAAAAGGAGGCTAGAAGGGCAGCAAGCAAGAAAGGGAAAGAGGTAAGTGTGCGCTACATGCAATGCACCCAAGACACGTTCCTGCTCCTTAGAGCTGGATGTTTCCAGGTATTAATAGGCTAACGAGTTACACGAGGTGATACCGGTATGCGTTTCTAATGAGTGGTGACGGGCGCTGATTACCCGGGCTTGCTTTTCATGTTTTCTGTTGCNGGAGATGTTTCCATTGTTCTATTATGCACTCTTCATTGTAAGCCCTTTCTCCTTATCCATAATACTATGCACAATGCTGGAATCATTATCTATGCGATTCTATTGAAATGGGAAATAATTAGGCTATCATAAAATATAGAAAAGGCTTGTTCAACTTACTATTAAGAAGCACTTTGTCTTGATCCGGATGTAGCGTCTCCTGTATAATGTTTCAGCATTTCGGAGGAATAGAATAGAATATTTTGCCCTCACGCGGGCACATTAATGTGTATACGCTTCCCTGCAGCGCAGTCCACTGTATACGTGAATGGCTTTCCACTGAAGGTGATTGGCTGAGCAGAATCTATTCTACACATTACAGGCAAAGTGAGAGCCCAGGACATCAGGAGCTGTGTGTTCTGGTCCATATATTCGCATTATCTGCTGGACAATTGGCGTTTGCTGGCGTTAGTCTTTCAGGTGGTCTGCAGAGTGTNTTTAAGGCTTTTGTTCGGAGCCATTTAGATGTGTAGAAAGTTCACACAGCAGAGAGGACATTGCACTATGACAGTCACCACTCAGCACTACTGAGGGACAATAGGAAGGACAACCAGCACATCATACTACTGACATACAGGACGTGTAGACAGGGCCGATCCCAATACACGTTACTGCTCACATACAGGACGTGTAGACAGGGCAGGCACCAGTATACATGTTACTGCTCATATACAGGACGTGTAGACAGGGCAGATCCCAATACACGTTACTGCTCACATACAGGACGTGTAGACAGGGCAGGCACCAATACACATGTTACTGCTCAGATACAGGAAGTGCAGGCAGGGCATGCAGCAGAACACCTATTACTGCTCAGTTACAGGAAGTGCAGGCAGGGCATGCAGCGGAACACCTATTACTGCCCAGTTACAGGAAGTGTAGGCAGGGCATGCAGCAGAACACCTATTACTGCCCAGTTACAGGAAGTGCAGGCAGGGCATGCAGCAGAACACCTATTACTGCTCATTTACGGGAAGTGTAGGCAGGGCATGCAGCAGAACACCTATTACTGCCCAGTTACAGGAAGTGCAGGCAGGGCATGCAGCAGAACACCTATTACTGCTCATTTACGGGAAGTGTAGGCAGGGCATGCAGCAGAACACCTATTACTGCTCATTTACAGGAAGTGTAGGCAGGGCATGCAGCAGAACACCTATTACTGCTCATTTACGGGAAGTGTAGGCAGGGCATGCAGCAGAACACCTATTACTGCCCAGTTACAGGAAGTGCAGGCAGGGCATGCAGCAGAACACCTATTACTGCCCAGTTACGGGAAGTGTAGGCAGGGCATGCAGCAGAACACCTATTACTGCCCAGTTACGGGAAGTGTAGGCAGGGCATGCAGCAGAACACCTATTACTGCTCATTTACGGGAAGTGTAGGCAGGGCATGCAGCAGAACACCTATTACTGCTCATTTACAGGAAGTGTAGGCAGGGCATGCAGCAGAACACCTATTACTGCTCATTTACGGGAAGTGTAGGCAGGGCATGCAGCAGAACACCTATTACTGCCCAGTTACAGGAAGTGCAGGCAGGGCATGCAGCAGAACACCTATTACTGCTCATTTACGGGAAGTGTAGGCAGGGCATGCAGCAGAACACCTATTACTGCCCAGTTACAGGAAGTGCAGGCAGGGCATGCAGCGGAACATGTTTCTGCTCATATATAGGAAGTGTATGTTAATAGGGTTTCAAAATATAAAGAGAACAGCACTTTTGCTATAGTTTCACATGTCTGATGAATAAATAAAGGCTCATGGGTGATATTCAGTTCTGCCACTGGAATTCAATGCAAGACATGTGATACATTAGTACATCTCAGCCGTTCTTTGCATCCCTATCCCCAGCCCTTATATCTCTGTTCCTGATCCCAGTGTTTCCATGTATCCTTTGCTGTTTCCAGCTCCTTGTGGCCCAGGCATAATCTGGATAACCTGATTTTAGCCAGTAAGCTGTGAGTTAGCCCCTGGTTTCAGACACCCCCTGTGAGTGGCTTTGAGACACCCTCTTTGGGATCCTCTGAGCTATGCATTTGCTGTTGGTGCATGCTGGGATATGCAGCTCCTTTATGCACCGGTTGCACTAGATTGTCTTTCCTCATTCCCGGTGCACCCTCCTGTAGCATTTCTTCCTTTATATCCCATACTCTGATCATTGTCAGAGAAGAATCAATGCGTCAGCCTCTCCCGTCAGGAATGACTTCTCTATAGTCTCGCCCTGCAGTCAGAATCTGAAATGTAATGAAATGCTTGTACCGCTGGAACATGTACCTTTTATTAAAGTTGAAGTACGGTGTGAAGCGAGTAATGCAAAACGTATTACTGCAAGTCTCATCCCATTGATTTTAGGTACTTGAAAGGACATGTTTCTAGACCTCATATACAGTTCTAGCTGGAGCAGGGTGGGTGTTCTGATGCCCAGAGATCCTTAATAGTGTCACTGCGTCCCCATGATAAAACCAGTTTGTCACCGTGTGAAATAGTAGATGATGAACTTGTTGCTGGGGGGGGGGTGATGTTACACACTGTGACTGAACAGAATCAGAGTCCAATTTACACCCTTCTATGTGATACAGTGACATGAGTGCAGTGACGCGTTCCATCCACTCATGTCTGCAGGATTATCCCGAGCATTTAATCAAACTACAGATCTAGCCCGTAGTGTCTTGTTTAATAAAGGCGCTAATTCCTAATGTCATCTTCAAACGTTTAACACGGGGATCTTGTTTTGAGTACACCATCAATATGTAAATTCCCATAATTACCTGCATGCATAATGACTATGTCTCTGTATAGAGCTTGTTGGTTGTCTTCTCCTTTGATCATGCCCAGGGTCACCTGTCACTCAGACTCCCTCCAGTGGACTGAAACCTAGCTTGTACTTCTCCAGAAGTGACAGGAACGTCTGAGCATGACGGGTAAATTAGTTTAGACCCTTTACACCTACCTTCTCACCCCTGTTCATAGCATCGGTTGTAGCAGCGAGCCCTACGCTGTCTACCGAATGTTTCTACGCTGCCCTACTGTCCCCTCCACCCTAGGAGTCTGTCGTAAGGAGCCAATCATAATATATCCATTCATTCTATTTATTTATTTTCATAAATGTATTTTTTTATAAATTATATATATATATATATATATATATATATATAAT
>JABWIB010006270.1:6125-18538 GCA_016617825.1 Platyplectrum ornatum
ACAATGAGGTGTCAATGTCAGCAGCACTTGGGGAACAATGAGGTGTCATAATGTCAGCAGCACTTAGGGGAACAATGAGGTGTCATAATGTCAGCAGCACTTAGTAGCACAAGGTCAATAGTGTCTTATTATCAGGGAAACACGGTATATATATCTTTATATATCTATCTATCTATCTATCTATCTATCTATCTATATATATAAAATAACAATTCAATTCCCAAATTAAAAGTCCTGATCAGAGAATATGTGGCAAGGGGCATGATAAACATGATGAGATGAGTCGTACCAGTACTATATAGGAGAGACCGAAAGGCCTAGACTGCAAGGAAATATCTACACACTTAGCAGGCCAACCTGGTAAAGAATTGCCCCCTTAATCCTCTTATTGATATGTTTTCACAGTTGGTTTAAGGCCTGTCAATATTTAGATGAAACATTTACTCAATGAGTATATCAGTCACTCATGATTGTGAATAGATAAATAGNTGCTGGAAGCTGGAACAGACCTTGTTGTCCCCTTTTCACAATTGTTACTCCCAGCAAGTTCTCATGCACCTCAGATGCCCCCACTGCATGGCGTTGTTTTGGGCAGACTTCTCAGGCTGCATGTAGTGTTCAGCAGGTGAAATTACTCGGATATATGCTCTGCTTCCCAACTTCTTCCATACCTTCTTGCAAGAAGTAAAACAATTGCTGCAAAAAACTTTCAACAGTAGTAAATAAAGTAGTTTAGATTTTAAAAACATATGTAGTCCCTGATGCACTTCATTTGGATCAACCACACATTCTCAAAGTAAAGCAGCTATCCCCAAACAGCAGCTGTAGCACTCAAACCCTGAACTCTGAATTATGTAGGTTACCACTGGCAGCATGACTTTCTGTATGGATGTCTAGATGGGATCGGTGGACGCTGGTAACTAAGGTAACCATGTCTCCCTCGCACATGGTTCTGTTAGTATCTGCAACTTTTACACTTCTATAACACTCTGGGGTATATTTACTAAGCAGGGAATTTGCTGGGGAATTGAAAAGTGGGGAAGTTGCCCATAGCAACCAATCAGATTTGAGCTTAATTTCTCCAGTATGTAAAATGAAACTGAGAGCTCAAATCTGATTGGTTGCTATGGGCAACTTCCCCACATTTCAATTCCCCAGCAAATTCCCTTCTTAGTAAATATACCCCTCTATGTTTCCTCCGGTCTTCCCTGGCAGGCCTTATTACTATCCTCACTATATTGGCTTGCTACACTCACCCACAAAGGATGTTTGCAAGCTCAGTTGGGAACAAGATATAGATGACATTCTTGATGTAGATGAATGGATCTCTATTGTTATTGTGTGTTCGCATACAAGAAAACGTTCAAAAAGTTTATTACAGGTGTTATTCAATACTGTACCTGATTACCTTCCCCACTTCCCCTCCTGAATGCTGGTGCCTCTTTGGCGGGGAAGGTACCCTGTCCCACATTTGGGTTTCCTGACCAAAAATGTGGCATGCCTTGAAAAAGCAGGCNCTCGAAACGCATGCGTCGCCGTTAGCAGTTCCCTCTGTTTAGAGTCCTAATATAAACAAGTAGTCTGTATTCTTTAATTGGCAATTTAAATACCTAGTTTATGCGGATACTGTACATAGTGGATCACAGGGGTTATATCCCCATGTCAGGCAGGGATAGCGGCAATCATGTAAATCCAAACCGGATGGTAGCCTTATCAGATATCTATGCGGGGAGCTGGAGGGCTGTATATAGTCTTAGCTATTGAGATGTGGGAATATGTATCAGTAGTTGAGGTACAAATAGCAGGCATCAGCAGGATGCTTGCTAACAGTGCAACAAAGTTGCTACAATATATGTATATTGAGAAACATCAAAACATGCAGAGAAATTTAAAGGGAAAAAATNAACTTTGATTTAAAATAAAACAAATACTATTCTTCACATTAAACCTGGATAAAGATAGTGGCTAACTGTACCCAATATAAAATAAATAAATTATCATATAACTCGCCTGGAACTGTTATACTCCTCCTTGGAATTCATGATAATTGTGCCCTAACATTAGAACGATCATCATCAGCTTTAATCTACTACTTTAGTCATAATTGACTACTTCAGTCAAAAAATTTAAACAAATGATTTGTCTGACATGATCTTTAAAAAGACGCGTCAGAACAATTTTGGGGGAGGGGGGGCAAAAGATTTTGTGCTATTAGCAAACTTTTTTCCCTTTTAATACTGAGTGGGCTAATTTTTATTTCAATGCACCTGATTCATGGCTGCCTGTTTTGCCGATCTGCACATGCAACTCCATGCCCTTGCCATATGTTAATGAGAAAAGGGGTGTTCCTCGGCTAAGCCCTGCTAATTATAAGCGCAGCCTTCACCATGTCTGGGCATGGTGCAGGCTTAGCGCAGAGGCATAAAGGCAGGTAATGTCCTATGGACATTTACCTGGCTCATTAAATGTAAAAAAAAAAAAAAAAGATAAAAAAAGAAAAATTACTAAGAATATTATTAAAATAAATGAAATGTGTTTTTTTATTGTTTATTTTAATTATTTATTTTTTGAACATTTTTTTTGCAGCGATCGCTGCACTAAAACACTAGCAGACGCTGCGGCCTTAGAATCAGCCCCAATGTGTATCTTTGTTTCCCTGATTAACTTTTTAGCCTCATACTGCTTTGCAAAAATGTCTCTGACTGTCATCATTATTCTGTATTGGCTTATAATTCCTAAAAGTAATCTTTTTTGCATTCTCTATACTTGCTCCCTCTTTTGCAGTATACCTTTGCATATCTAGATACACTTTCCTGTTGTAATTTTTCTATGCTTGCTTATATTTCCTAAAGGACATCTATTTGTTTATTTATTTTTATTAAAATGTATTTGCTTGCTCTTATATCAACATTTAATCAAAATAGAAATTATCGCAATTCAGACAGTGTAAAATGGCAATGTTTCCTATACTTTTCTATTTCATCTGCTTCCTGCCCCCACTGAACTGCACTTTGCTTTCAGACATATGGCCTTCTGAGTGGACTTTGGATGCCTCTGGTGATAAGGGATAACCCTAGATTCAGCTTAACCCTGCTAACACTGCAGCTGCTGATAGTAGAGAGCCAATTGGGGGAAGGAGCAAAACAAACTTCTAAGAAGACATTAATAAAATGAAGGGTATAAAGTAATCTAGTCAAACAAATCCAATTGTGTGAATAATATATAAACAGGTAAAACAATACAGTAAGACAATATAGTAGATGTGATGAGTACAATCAGGACAAGAAAAAAAGGCTGTAGTAAATATTCCAATGTCAACCCTGGACAAAATCAAACAATGTCAAAAATATTTTTTAGAGACACTGTGCAATGTGAAACCATGCTTCCCGAGTAGTAATAATTACACAAATCAAATATGTAACATAAAGTGTTGTAACATTACAAAATTCATATAGGTAATATTTAAATAACAATAATAATATAATATATATAATAATATGATATAATAATATAATATATAATAATAATATAATATATTTAAATAACAATTATAATATAATAACAAAACAATACTTTACCAAGAAGTAGTTTATATGCTATTACAGCATCTACATTTGTTTTATGAAAAATAATTTATGTAGCACAATATCGCAGCGCTTTACAGAGTGTTTTACAGAGAACGTTTGTACAATGTCATACCCTCAGGTACAGTCTGCACTGGCTGTACAGTGAATTGCAAGTGAATTGTCTATAATTAAAAGAATAATCCAGATATATACTGTAAATGTTTATGAAAACTATCACCTTCATATATAAGACTCTACTACTATTATTTACATGATTATTTGTAATACTACACTAAACCAGGGTTGCCAACTTTTGCAGATGGTACTGCACAAAAGAGGTGTAACCTAGGCCACCAAAGGGGTGTGTCCTATGGATAGCTCCACCCATGGGTGTGTCTAGTTAGTCCATAAAAACTATTTCACAATAAAAATGTTAACATCAGTATTTATTGTTTGTTAAATTGTCAGTTAATAATCACTTTCAATATTTGTTGATGTAAGTAGGATCCGCTGACACTATTTTATCTTTACAGAAATTAATGAATCCAATTAATGAATTCTATCATTATAACACAATATTGAATCAGCATCTGGGAGATGCTTTTCAGGGAGTCTTCTTGATATTCAGGGAGAGTTGGCAATCATGCACTAAACATAAATCGCATGCCTGGCCTGCAAATTCACTTATTAAACAATTCTACTACCAAAAGTCTTTTCTGTATACTGGAATGTGTACACATTCCTGTGACTGTAAAATTGCCTAGGAGCACACTGTGACCTGTACATCTGTAGATTTAGGGGCAGTCTAATTTTAGTTTAGAGGACACTAAAACTATCCTCGTGTAAATTTACTGCAATGATTACAGGACTATACATAATATAAACCAAATTTAAGTAAAACTAACTATGAGCAGAAAAAAAGAATTGTGAGAGATGTAAAAAACAATAAAAAATATAAGCAAGTAAAAATAAAATAACAATGAAAAAAGTGTGTATTTTATATGTGTATATATATATATATATATAGATAGATAGATAGATAGATAGATAGGTTGGCAGGAGGCCTTCTCAGTGCAAATATAGAAGGATAAGCCTTATAAATAATCCTCAATAATAACATACAGTGCTGCAGAAACAATGTGGCGCCTTATGAATAAACGTTATTGTCATTAATAATAATAACAATAAAAATAAATATAATACTGTACCTTGAGCGGCTTTAGCATTTATTGTTATTTCTTTGGATACAAGATTTGTAAATATATATAAACAAATATAAATGTTTAAAAAGTCACTTAATTAGATAAATTGAATAAATGTATAAATAAAGGCCACTTTATTCACAGAGAAATTGAAGTTTTGCAACATGTATGTGTACCGCGCTCCGAACTCTAACAAAATGTCCTCTTTTCCTGGACACTTGATTGTGTACTAACAGCCTCTAGTGTAGGAAGCTGCCGGCAATGTGTGCCTTACGTGTGCGTGATGACGTTACGCCGTCCTCCTGTCTGGAAACCCCGTAGCCTCACGCTGTGTTACCGTTGGTCGGAACTGGTGAGGGAAGCGGCAGAGGTACAAGAGCGGCCGCGGAGAAATGAACAACCAGGGCGGGGATGAGATCGGGTGAGAGCACGAGGCAGCCACGCCGGTTATATGTGTGCATTGAGTGGGGGTGCGGGGGGGATACTGAGGGGAGGAAGACTTGTGACCCTGAGAAAGTGTGAGTGGATGCGGGGCCCGGTCACCGTATGTGTGCCATGTCCGGGCTGTGAGACCTGCCTCCACAGGGTCCGGGCCATGGTGGCCTGTGCAGCAGCTGTTGGACGTATGTAGGCTAGGTNGTGGGGGATGTGTGTAACATGGGGAGACCACCATTAGCCTGGACTGGTTGCCCGCAGTAAGACAGCATTTGCGGTACAGTGTGCTTGAGAGGGGAAGATGGCCCCGGCCACACATGATGTCGCGCTGACTGTCACTGCTGTGCTGCCCTGGGCTCCATTGAGCCCTGCAAATCCAGATTCTTTTAGGAGACTGTGGTTTGGGCTTGAGAACCGGTCTGACAGGTTCAGCCTTTGTTTAGTAATTGCCATTTACAGCCCCTGTTTATTATTCTGATTAGCAGTAGGTGTAGTAACTGCACATGTGATCCGCAGACAGCCCCAAAGGGAGTATAGNGTGTGCAGGAAAGGGGATCCCCCAGGACGTGTTCCCTCTGTCCCAGCCCTGGTATTTGTCCTTCACCCTGGGTTCCCTAATGAGCTCAGAGATGCAAATGATGCTTGTACTGTCTGTCTTCTGCGCTTACAAAACAGATTGAGGTTTCATCATCTAACACAAGGGTAGGCAACCTGCAGCTCTCTANGTGTTGTCAAACTACAAGTTCCAGCAGGCTTTGCCATATCAACTATGTCTATGCGGTTAAAGCTTNCTGAGANTTCTAGTTCTACACAGAGNGGGTGGTATATTGGGGTAAAGCAATCTTCCAGTGCAGGGGTAGGCAACCTGCGATTCTTCAGGGCTTGTAGTTTGACAACACCTGGAGAGCCTACCCCCGATCTAACGTGTTTGTGTCTTTTACACTTACCTATTCAAGTAACACACCATAGCACTGTTACTGTATATCTTAATGTACACATTTGTGTCCAAGCATTTCTGTNCAGCTTTTCCTATGAGGCTGTTACATTGAAATACATTCATTACATGGAAAGTGATTGCTGTCATTGAGTGGAATTCTCAGTTTTTACAATCGAGAACGACAGGTTTACAAATAGGTTTTCCAGCTGTTTATCTTAACTCAGTCCAGATAAGTTTAACTTCTACCCACTATTTATTAAAGCCGCAATACATATAGCATCTTTTCATGGTGCAATGTTTGCACTGTTTTNCACTTGACATTTTAAAGCTGNNTCNTGGTATTAGCTTTTCATCTTCAGAGCATAGGGAACTGACATCNTAATTGTTCACCACACAGTCATTTCTTAATACTGGAAGTTGCTGGCTTTCAGCTAAGGAAAACTGGGTTATCTATCTTGTTGCATAAGTGTCCTATATATCAGCCATAAGCAGACCATTGGATGACTGCTCAGCACAATTATCTTTAGTTTGTATAATACACATATACTGAACAGTGTACCCTTGGTTATTTGAGCATTGCTTACGTCTATGAGTTGCTAGTGTANGGCCACTTTTTGTGCAACAGAAAAAAAAAAGCATCTCTCATCTCTATCGCCTGCAGTTATTTGCAGTTCTACATGGTTTTGTTGGCGTGTATTGATGTAATAGTAACTCTACCTCCCTGTCTATATGCTCTTATACTGCCAATCATAACACAATGCACAATTTATAGATTGGCAAATTTATAAGGTTTACATTTTGTCCATGCCGTCTTATTGATTGCTTCAGCGGATAATTTTGCACTAGTGTGTGTGTGTGTATTTGTATATTATTGAAGCTTTGTTTTGAATTATACAATTATCTATTTTTACCAGAAAACTGTTTGTTGGGGGCCTTGACTGGAGTACAACGCAGGGTGAGTAACACTATAAAAACTATTATCCTTGTGCTTACTAATCATNTTTTATGTTTTGTTTAACTCTAAATGTTGTTTTTGTTCCTTTTAAAGAAATACGTTGCAAATGATAATAGTGTAGTACCCGCAATACATTTTTCTGCCACCAGATGACAGGTTAATAGAATGGAAAGCAAGCTGGATGTATCATGCTGTAATATGCTATTTTGTACATTAGCTAGTGAAAATGTCATTTTATTAGTGACATCACATTTCTTTCCAGTATTATTCCGCATTCCTTTACTACAAAGGGTAGAACATTATTTCATTGACCATGTTGCTCTTTTTTTGTTTTAATTGTATATAAAGTGTATGTAAAAATATTTTTTGTAAGAACACAAAACTATTTTTACATGCTAAAAATGCACATTAAAAATAATAAAGGCAACCAGATGTTCAGTAGTTCAATTCAATAAGGGTGCATTTATTTATGAAAATTAAATTGATCTAACGTTGAAAGCATTGAAAGCAATGCACGGTCTTTTTGAATTGTGTCCCATATATTTTATTGCAGTTTAATATATAAGGAGGGTCCTCTAAATTTTGCTACATTTCAGTGATCTACACTATTCATAGTGGTGTAAAATAATTATTTAATTTGTTACAATTTACAGTTCTATTTGTCAATCTGTCTTTTATGTTTCATGATCAGCACATGTAATTTTTGTATTCTAGCTCTTAATATAGACTTAAATATTGTATTGTTTTTCTTGNACCCTTCCCATTGTGTGTGTGCATTCTTTGAACAGAAACCCTGCGAAGNTATTTTTCCCAGTATGGGGAAGTCGTAGATTGTGTGATAATGAAGGACAAAACAACAAATCAGTCAAGAGGCTTTGGATTTGTAAAATTTAAAGATCCAAACTGTGTTGGAACTGTCTTAGCCAGTAGACCTCACACACTGGATGGCAGGAATGTAAGTAAAATTATCTTCTTATGTGATAATTGTGTAAAGTCATTTAATTTGTATTTATTTTAACTTGCTACATTTATTCTGCAAGAATTGCATGTTTTTTCCATGTATGATTATACTAGCAAATGGTTTTTTTCAAGAATGGGTTGTTTTGCTTACTACTAAAAATGCATATCTATGGTTGTATAGTAGCTGGACCAAAATTTCAAAAAGCTAGACAACTTATGTGTACTAAAGTATCCTTTGAAGTCGTGGTAATGAGCCCTGTGTTTATCTCGCACCATGTTTTGTAGAGGCTTCGGTTACATGACTTAATGCTTACTAGGAGATAGTCTCTATGATATTTATTTAAAAATACAAAACTATGTTCACAGATTGATCCAAAGCCATGCACACCTCGGGGAATGCAGCCTGAGAGATCAAGGCCACGTGATGGATGGGTAAGAAAAATGGGTTAAAATTGAGAATGACGTTCATTTGTCTTCGTATAGTTATAACATTCTCTATTTTAGTACATAACATAACACTTCAAGGTCAAACCTTTCTTTTTTCTTGCAAAGCAACAAAAAAGTCCCAGGTCAGAAAGCAGTAGGTGTAACAAGATTTTTGTCGGGGGAATACCTCACAACTGTGGAGAAACCGAGCTTAGAGAATACTTCAAGCGTTTTGGAGTGGTAAGTTCTATCATGAATGTTGTGATAACTTTTTTAGAATTAATTATTTGATCAAGACAACTACTTTCCCCAAAATAATAGATTAAACATGGATACAAATAGTTCATACAGAGATTTTTTTCATAAATATCAAATCAAGTCAAGAATCAAAGTACCCAGGNTTCATATACTTATCACTGGATAGGGATTATGGGGTNTATTTACTAAGCGAACTCAAATCTGATTGNNTGCTATGGGCAACATTCCCACTTTTCAATCTCACTGCAATCACACCGCTTAATAAATATACGCCTATGTCCAAAATNTTCCAGGTCCACACCTCCTATGTGATCAAATCCCCCCACATAAATCAATGTGCAGGCAGCCCCAGACATATGGTCTGCATATCTGGTAGTATGGCCATTGGGAACTTGACCATACCCTGTATCCTTTGGTGTAATATACTGTAGCCAGTCTTATTTTCATAGCATATTTACTTTAGTGGCAAAAGAACATAAATTAAAGTATAGTGTTTAATTACTGTCTGATCTTTTCTGGTTAAGCGGCTTCCATGTTTTGGGTTGTTTTCAGTGTTACAGTGTCAGTTATGCTTAATCATGTGTAGATCAAATCAGTTATGATATTATTTGTAAGACATAAGTTATTCACTTTTCACACAAATCTAAATATTTATTTGTTATTGTGTGCATTATATATTGAGTATAGATAAAAACCTTATTCCAAGAACTGCTAATTTTTTATAATCCAGTACATAGACTGGTATTCAATTAACTTTGAAGTTTACTGTATAAGAGCTTCTATCATTAGAAGTTGTGTTTTACTGTTTCTTTATAGGTTACTGAAGTTGTGATGATTTATGATGCTGAAAAACAGAGGCCAAGAGGTAAATAAATGCTGATCCATCATAATTTTCCAATTTCTCTCCCCATTCTTTTAATTTAGATGGCAAACAATTTTACAATTCTAGCTTTACACATTATTTGTCTGCACGTTCTTGGGCATAAAATTCCTGCACCACTCTGCATTGGAGATGATTTACTATTCTTTACAAACTTACAGCATTTGTAAATTGAACACAAGCAGCCTTATTTCTAATGCAGGATGCATTTTTGGTCATTTGCAAGCTGTGACGTTTGTGTCTCAGACATCTGACATTTTTCGCATTACATAAACTTTTTTGTTTTTCCTCTAGCTGCCATCTTTGCTTTTCCTTTGTTACAAATCCGTGGCCCTTCTGAGATACCATGCACCAATCAGAACAATTTGTTTTCTGCATTGTGTGTAAGGGCCATTTTACAAGTGTCTTGTTGATGTCTCCTCTTTGTTAAACAATTCAGTCTTTTCCTTCTGAGCCCAGGTCACATGCTGGTGCTGACCACAGAACATCCATTGCCTGTTTCATGCATACTGTCAAAACTGTTTGCCATCTGAATGTCCTATACATTTAATCATTAAGACACTCATATAGTAGAGTGCTCCTTACATATTAAGCTAAGTTATTGTTTGTTCTTCATTTTACATTCTTACTCGTGTAGGTTACAGTAAAGCATTGTTAAGTTGTCTGTTTTGTTTGACTGTGATTAATGTTATCTCTCTAGCTTTTTTTCTCTAGGTGTTTAAGCTCACTCAGGTACAGGCCAGTTAAGTTAAATAAGGCTGTGGGCACAATAGGTTTGTGGTGTAAACAATGTATCAGCATTTTTTTTTTTTTTTGTATGTTTAGCAAGCTTGTTGTTACTTTACTTGGTTTATTTCAATCAGCTTATCTTCTCGTAGCTATATATTATCTAGGTTTTCGATTTAAATTCAAGTTTATCACCACTTCTACTGTATCTACCTACTTTTTTTTTTTTTTGCTTCAAAAGACTTTTTTGCTTTTTGTTTTACAGAATACTAACAAATTTCACAAAACAAACCCCATAATTAGTATTTTTATTAAATTTGTGCGGGACTTTTTGCAGCTCTTGAGAGCTGCACTGTTATTGCCAGCCATCTATAAATAGGGAAAACAAATATTTGTGTGGATTTTTTTTAAAGGTTTCCTCTAGGGAAATACCAAATATACATGGTTTTGAGCTGTAGGTAGTCAGATGTTTAGAGTGCTAAGTGCAGCCTGCCACAAATTTTCCCAAAAGAAAAAACACCAATGGCCACAAGAGATGTCAAAAGAATCCCCACATTTTAGGCAGTTTGAATCTGTTCAACTACCAAGCAATCATACTGGAGTAAAAATAGTATGGAAAGTATCTACCTAATTTTTAAATGGCTCATTGACTTTTTGTTTGAAGCATTAGCTGCTTTAAATAACAAAATATGTTTTAGTTGTAAGTTTTTTTTTTTTTTTTTATAGAACATTTTTCTTTTCCTTAGCTAAATAGATACGTCGTTTTAACACGATTTTAACTTTCCTTTTTGAACAGTGTTTGGACCATTTAGTCTCTTGATCTTCAAACTTACTAGCTAGCATCTTCTTATTTNATTGTGTCTGTTATAGATATTCAGGTTCCACAGTGCTGATGCTTTGTTTACACTTCACTACTGTAGTATGGGAAATGCGAACCTCTCTCCCTCTAGTATTATTTTCATGTCTTGCTGCTGACTGCAGGTTTTGTCCTGCCGGATCTCAGCTTGGCCTGTATCTTTGTGCATTCATATAGCTTTCTCTCCAAATCAGACTCTGGGCTTTCCCAACTTTGTTGGAAAAGCTTTGACAGTCATAAGCTATTATAGATATTGTAGCTCTGTTTAACGCTTTAGAACAATATATGGCTGCCGACAGCACTAGCTGCAAACAAAATGCCACCAAGGAGGAAGCAGCAGGACTGCAGAGAGATTTCTCAGCACATACTATGCCAGTAGTTAGTTTACTGGTAGAAGCATTGGATAATGTTCTTTCNGCACCAGTCCCTAGGTTACAACTTTTCCTCCTATGACTAGTACAAATTTCCTTCTACAATTCATCCCACAACTTTGTATACAAGATAGATGTGCCTGGAATTTTTACTGCCTGATCCTGCTGCTGAGGTCTTGGTTCTGCTCCTAATACTGTTCATCATCCTGTTTTGTGTCACAACACCCTGCTACCTTGATTCACTCTTCGTCGTTGGCTAGGTTTTGGATTTATAACTTTCGAGGACGAACAATCAGTGGACCAGGCTGTCAACATGCATTTTCACGACATCATGGGCAAAAAAGTGTGTAGTTGTAGTTTTATTTTACCTTAAGACTGAACTAAGTCTTGGGTAGCAGTCAATGTCCTTGGCAAATGGCCTAATGTATATGTTGTAATAAGATGGTGTGGGGTGGCAATACTTTAAAAAAGAAAAAAAAATGTAGACAAAAAAAGCATCTAGTGAATCTAGTGAAAGCTAATTTTACTCTTCCTCATATGCAACTGCGATGTTACTGTGCATGGCCCTCAAGGACATCTCTGCTACTTAAGGTTTGGTTTGATGCCACTCCTTCTGACGTCATATATAATTCAAATTTGGAATGGGGTGGGGTTTTGTTATCTGAATTTCCTGTCAGAATTTTTTTTTAATTCTCAGACCTCAGGAAGGACTGGTTGCTGTTATTGTTTCATTACTGGGTCACTTACTGTTTAATCTTTGGTACAAATGTTCTCAGTAGTTTAACCATTCTGCAGTAAAGTGATCTGTTCATACTGTGTTGTCAGGATTTAGAGAACATAG
>JABWIB010006273.1:3370-14699 GCA_016617825.1 Platyplectrum ornatum
GGGTCATTTATGGGGGTGTCTATCACGCAGGCCCCTCAAAGTCACATCCAACGTGAACTTGCCCCTAAATTTTTGAAACTTTTTCTTAAAATTGCGAAAAATTTCTACTAAGTTTATGAGCTCCCTACCGCCCTAAAAAAGTTAAAGGTGGTTTAAAAAATTATGGCAACAGAAAGTAGATATATTGAAATTATTATTCATTTTTCATGACATTTGCGCATTTTTCACGGAAAAATACAGACTGTATCAACCAAAATTTACCACTAACTTAAAGAACAATGTGTCACGAAAAAACTATCTCAAATGTCAGATTTGAAAAATAGGGCTTGGTCATTAGGGACCAAATAGGCTGCATCATTAAGGGGTTAAGAAGGGTTTCTGGGCAACCAGAAACCCCCCTGCGTTTGCCTGTGACTATAGGGTTAGAGCATATTGTGGGCCTTTGATTGCCTACGATCTGTTGCACTGAGATCATATAAAAATCAGAATTCTGTCTCCGCTTCTTTGCTATTTCAATTGACATCTTTCCTCTGTGTAAGTCTACTTCTCTTTCCAGGATTCTTCCATGGAGTGTCATCTCAGGATAGCCCCTAGTATCCGCATAGACCAACTCAGAAGGTCAGCGTGAAGGCAGAAAACCTGCTAATATCATTCAGCAAATTTATTACAGAGGAAATAAACTGCCAGGGGTGAGGTTACATTTGAATGCCCTTTTGCATACCCCTGTAAATAAGATAATGACACTAGATGGTACATCCTCATGACTATGTTTAGCCACAAATCATGATGAATAGCTGATCCGATACAATTAAGGAATTCATCACTTTCAGCAGGACCAATCACATCACAACTGTATTGCTGTTAATGTGACATGGCAGTAATGCATTTGGCTCTGTGCTGTTTCGGAAGTGAGAAGATCAATGCTAATACAGTTCTATTACTTAATATAGTTCTAATACATGTGTTGTTTGTTTTATAGTACAGCAACATTTACAGCCTCCAAGTGATCCTGTGCAGAATCTGGGATTACCCTGTACATACCTGTTACACACCCGCCACATGAATATTCTACTAAATTCTCTATATTATCAACTTGTCTCTCTACCTAAAATTACTTTCTTGCTGAAGGAACATTTTCCAAACTCATCTCTCCAGGAGACTGGATCCAGAACCTAACCATGTCTTGGGTTCATAATGCATAAAGGTTGTCCTGTGTGTCATATACAGAAGAGGGCAGATAAGACTGAGCTGTTTTTCATAGGACCTGGTGAGAGGTTAAATGCAATAGACATGATAAAGGACAAGTGAGCTGTCTGCAGCAGACACATAGGACCAAATCCTTATATACTATTGTATGTACGAGCTAGTGGGGAAAACCATGTTGAATTGCAGAGGAGGTCAATTTTATTAGTTGCAAACAGTATTGGAGTTGAGAGTATTAGAGTTAACAGTAACGCTGGTCAGTATCTGTGCAAAATGCAAAAATAAAGTCTTCTCCCTGCATGCACACACTGACATTCATTTTATCTCCCCTGCAATTATTCATGGTTTTACCCACACACTTGTAAGTTCAATCATATGTAAGTTTGGATCCAATTCATACACACAAGAATTGTAATAAATTCTTTAAATGAAAGTATATGCTGATATTTTTATATAGCGCAGTTTGATTTCATAGTTAGAGTTACAAAGTTAGATGAGTCAGTATTAAAGAAGTGACTAAGTGCCCTTTTGTATTTATACCAATTACATATTCTTTTAAATTTGTGTCAATGAGATCTTGGTATATTTATAGCTATACGAACACAAGGGTACAATTTTCTTGTCAGACTCACTTCTTATGGATTTGGTGAGATTCATGCATATAATCGGATTATTTAGTTAACAAGTAAATCTGCTTAAAATTGACTTCACCACGGGACAGATTCAGCCTTACGTTGCCACTTCGTTTGAGCTCTGAGCACAGACACAATGTGATGGCGATCCCTACTGCATCCGCACTTCTTCACAGGAGAGGAGGGTCCGCTGCTTTTACTCATATGGACATACAGTCCAAGGACAAACCTCAAAGCTTTCAGTGAGCATGTCGCAGATAGTAGGATGTTTAACATGCACCTCACTGTAATGTCTATATATTCACCCTTCCATTCCACTGTAAATAGCGATAGGCCGTGCAGGGTCAGGGGACCATAGGGGCCGTGCCTATATATTCCTCAGTCGCTGCCGCTGCAGGCTGCCTTGGCCTGCCGGGGAGCTGTGTTAATGCTATGTGTATGTAATGTTGCCAGCGTGACCTCAGGTTGTGTCAAAGTAGCACGAGCATGCCGCAAACGCAGGGCACAATGCATAACCTGTGTGTTTCGGCAGCGGATACAATCTCGGTTGAGATTAAATCCCCTTCAGCTTAGGTACCTGGTAACTTTCCTGCATGGGAAATAGCACAGTGTATGTGAGACAGCTACAGCCCCTTCTGTGAAAGTACCTTTTGGCCCCCTAGTGGCTGTGTAATGAATTAGAAGGGGATTTAGTTAGTTCACAATGATAAGACTAAGGCCTTTATTTACCAACTTCATTTTATGGAAAATGAACATGCTAGCATGCACTAGTTCGGCAGGTTCAGTACAAGGAGAACCTGATGCAGCATCGTTCATATCTATGTTAATATACCCCTAAATCCCCTTAAAGCTTAGGTACCTGGTACATACACTGTATGGGATATAGCACCATACCCCCCAACTGTCCCGATTAGCAGAACAGCCCTGCTTTTGGGGGACTGTCCCGCTGTCCCTCCCTCCTACTAGTTTGTCCCTGTAGAGTAAGAAAGTGGGGGGGTTTTGTTTTGCTGCGATCGCAGCGAGCAACGGCTCCTATGGAGGCTCTAACCACTCACTGCGATCAAGAGCTGGATCGAGTGGAACTTAGTGTTATGATACTTTAGCCTCTGCACCATTTATTCAAATGTGAGTTATACTCCTGTTTTGTTATCTATGGGATCAATTCACTTGTACGGGATGTATAATTTTCTTTTCATTATTCCCAAATTGGCTTTGATATGTTCTTTCTATATTTATACAAGTTCACTGATCTTCAATGTGATGTAATTGATATGTACTGATGCTATTTATATTCAGTCTCTCTCTCTCTCTCTCTCTCTCTCCTATTTTGAGTGCATTAAATAAGTATTAGTCTAAAGTGCTCACTGTTTGTGTAATTCTTAAAATTAAGAATTGCAAGTCTTCTCTCTCTCCTTTGTCATAGGGGTGGGGTCCTAACCTGCAAAGTGTGGTCGATCATCGAGTGTGGTCGATGTTTGATTTTATGAAGCTCATGCCGGTATCCCCAGCATAGGATCTGCTAACGTCTGCAGCAGTTTGGTCTGTGACATCTGGTCTGCCTGCCGGCTAAGTACCCTATTGAAGGGAAACATTTGTTGATATGCTTTTAAAGAAATTTTATGTGGTACGCTTCCATTTGTTGCTTACTGTTTTATAAATAAATATCATTACTACACCTTAGAGCGTCCCCTTGTGCTTACTATCGTCTTTGACAAAGAAGAATCATACTTTTTACAACAGGAGCAGTGGTTCACGCTTAAGGAATGAGCCTGGTGTTATGGACTTATCTGGATTATCTTGGACATTTGAACTGTGAGGTTATTTTTAAGCACACCAAGTTTTTTATTGTTTGAGATTTATCTATTTATTTAATTACGCCACCACCCCCCCCACCCCAAATAAAAATTTCCACTTAGGGCTCCGCAAAACCTAGGGCCGCCCCTGATGGCAGGACATTGTCACAGCTTAAGTTTGGTGTCCACCAATATTCCTTTTTAGTGCTGACCCTGTCTTTTTCCCTCCTTGTGGCCGCTTGTCTATGGTTCATTCAGTGTAAAAGTCCCTAATCTCGGCATCTTGGCATGTATTATCCATTGTATCTCCATCTACTATAGGTTCTACTTGTTTCTACTTAATGGTACTCCCGCCTTGCCCTATGGGCTTCTCTGGATTTTGGTGCTTTTAGATTAGGCGGGAGTGGCATGCAATGGTCAGCAGCTCCAGTCTATCCCCGCCATCAGGAGCTGTAGTGGTGAAGACCAAGCTCCTAGTTACAACTGTAGTGTGTGATCGTATACACACTCAGCCCTTTAACCTCGATCTCAGGAAAAGGAGATATGTAATGGAAATCTCATCTTTTAGGAATCGATACAGACGTCCATCTGACACCCAATTTCTGCAAGCTGTCTCCTAGTAGCTCAGTTCCATACACTAGGAGACCTGGCTGGGAGGGCAGCCTTCCCCTCCACGTTCAAGGTGTGATGTGGCAGTGATGGGGGTGTAGTCAGTCTTAAGGTAGTGCTTTTAGACCTCTGTCTTACGGAACAGGTATGGGGGTCTTGATCTGGGCCTTAGTTGTTACCCTTTGTAAAAGCTTTATTTACCCATATACCTACAAATATCATCTGAATTAAGCACACAGTAAAATGTTTTCCAATATTAAATGCACTCCAAGATAATCGACACACACACATACATACAAGCTAATACTTCTAGCTCACAAATATAATGGCATTTGTTTGTTTATAAATCCTGTGTAGAGGAAGATTGTTTGTCTGTCTTTGTTGTATGAATACAGAGAGCTCTGCTTTCATGCAGAGATTTAGAAACAGTACAATTCAGCATGGATAAAGAATGGATGCCTATGTCACACTTATTCATCCTTTACATTTTAACCATTTAACCATTTACTTAATAAGTTAGATGAAAAATTTTAGTTTCTACATATTATATATGGGGGTAAATGTAAACATTGCTGGTGGTTTAGGTGATGTATGGAGGATTGTAAATGTGCAAACTGACGGGGTATACTGTTAAAACAGTGTCTTTCATGCCAGCAATGTGTGCAAGCTCATGCTGTCATCAATAGTGACTCCATATACGTAAAGTGCGTATCCCCTTCATACACACAAATTCATTCATTTATTTAGAAACCTTACTACATAATACATTATTGAAAAGATAAGTTTAAAAATTTTATTTGTTATTCTGCTCACTATTCAACAAAATCTCTACAGCCTCCAGAGGACACAGCATGTAAATCACAACATCTGCTGTCATCTGACACTAGCCTAACTGACAGCAGTGCCAGGATTTACATGCTGTGTTTTCCGGAGGCAGAAAAAAAGCTTGGTGGGGTTTTTTGGTGGTTTACACTTATGTATTACGAGTTTTTTTTATAGCACCATTATATTATGTATCAGACACTATTTGGGGGAAAAATGGTCCTGTACTCAGAAGTGCAATTAAACTTTGACTAGGATCAATTAAGTGAACCGCAATTAACCTACCAGCATGTTTTTTTGAATGTGGGAGGAAACCGGAGTACCCAGAAGAAATTGACGCAGACACAAGGAGAACATACAAATTCCTCACAGATAAGGTCCTGTCTGGGATTTGAACTTACAACCTTGGTGATGTGAGACATCAGTGCCACAGTTGAGCCATCCATACCTAATGCGTACAGGCTTCTGGCAGTGCCAATGATCCTGCCAAGGCTCCCATGTCCTACACTGATGTGGCCCAAGCCGTCCAGGAGTTGATGGTGCCGCTTTTTAAATCACATGTGGACTCCATAGACCGATCCCAGGCGGCCTTTCGTGAACAGATGACGTGGCTCACACAGAGAGTTTCTGAGGTAAAACAGATGTCCAGGGAAATTGCGAGCAATGATGGCCTCTGTTCGGAAGATCCAGCAGACGTTGCACAATAAAATTGATGATCTGGAGAACCGCTCCAGACGCAATAATCTGCACCTGGTCAGTCTCCCGGAGTCTTGTAAGGGTCCTGCACTACACACCTTCCTGCTCACCTCACTGCCATCGCTGCTTCAGGTACTGGACATCTGCAACACACTCGTTATTGAAAGGGTGCACTGCATTGGCCCTCCCTGCGATGATATTCAAAGTCACCCGCGTCTTGTTATTTTCAAATGCCTCAAGATTGACTCACTGGTTTGGGAAGGCAAGCGTCTGCGCTTGTTTCGCGGCTATTCAGCGGAGGTCTCGTGTGTGCGCTAGGCCTTCTCTTCCATCTGCTCCCAATTGACTCGTGTTCACAGAAAGTTCATGCTGGTCTACCCCACACAGCTGCGCTTATTTCTGGAGGAGGACTACAAAGATTTTATTTCTTTGTTGGACTCCGCATTCTATTTGGAAGATACCTGGGATTCCGACACATCTATCTTCTTTGACTATTGTTGGCTGCCTGTGTCACCCTGGATCATGATCCCTCCCGAATGTTTTCTCCTTTTCCCTGCAGTTTTGCCAGATCACCTTCCCGTTGCTGGACTTCCTGCTGGTTGGCGCGCCTGTGTGGTGTGGCTCTCCCAGCCTCTGCCTTGGTTTTGATATGGGTATTGGTGGGGGGTATTGATGGGGGATGGCTTCGTTGGGTTCATTGACCACTGCCGGGAGGTTCTGGGGTTGGGTGGCTGGGTCAGTTTCGGATTCGGTGTGGGACTCTTGTTCATTCATGTTCTTTTACCGACATTGTTTATGTTTCAGATTGTTCATTGTGTTTCATCCTTCCTCCTCTGATCCCCTCTCTTTCCCTTCATCTTCCCTTCTCCACGCCCTCCCACCTCTCCCCCCATCCTCAGGGCTTTCTGTTCTCTACTGTTCTCTAGAATGTCTTTGACCATGGAGGCCGGATTATCTAGTTTCAGTACCTCTGTGACAAATATCACTTACCCAATTCTACATGTACCTCCAGTTTCAACTCTACGACTCCTCACTGCCCCAACCCCTGACCCTCTTACCCGTGATTCCCTTATGCACCCCATGACCTACACGTACCCCCATGTCTATAGGACCAGACTTTTACAGACGAATCTCCTCCTCCTTTCCCTCACTAAACATTGGGACCCGGTCCTTGCAAAGTGGCAACTGTCCATACCTGAGTTTATGTCCACTGATGTATTCCTGAAACATCAGGACCGTAGAAGTACATATCAAAACTTACTTACTTTATCCATGCCTTCTGTGCAAAATTGCGCGCTACTGGAACAAATTGGTGGCCTTTCTTGAATTCCTCATTTCACCTTCACGTCTCTCAGTCGCACATTTACACTTTGTTTGAGAGGGTCTTGTCTATCCCAATCTCACCTAGCGAGGTGTTTTGAAGTGTGCACTTTTCCAATCCTCCAGTTTAGTAAATTTAGGCCCTGATGTGTTTGGAGATAGATATCAAGGTGCATTTGTTCATTCCCTCTGAAATGTCACCAAACACTTGTTCGTAATTATGTCAAACACTCTCTCAACAAACACAGGGGCTGCCCTATATGAGCAAGCAACAAACCAAAGGGAACAGCATTTAAAGAAAACAACACAATGTAAAATGATCCTATATAAAACTCCTTGGAGATATCAAGGCGCAAAATACTATATAAAACTCACTCCTCATGACTTCAACTGAAAAAATCTCTGGTCCTGGAGAAAGTGCAATTGTTTAACTGCTTTTAAAGAGAATATAAACTTTTATTTACACAGTAAGATCTATATTGATCATCTTGATACTATATTGATACATCTCCCTGGAACACAACACAGAGAAAATAGGACAAACGTCTTTTTGAGTTTAGTCACTTCATTTTAAGTGAGCATAATTGCCTCTTACAGTTTCTATTAAATTCTTGACACAGTCTGAACTGCTCTGTTTATCTTTCTTTTTATTCTTACTGCCAGGAAACATAATTCATTTTATCAGGGAGAATATCTCTTCATATCTACCTGCTTACTAAGAGCGTCACTTTTGCCTATAAATATGAATTTTATGGCCCATTAATGACTTGGTTTTGATTTAGCATAATACATTACCCAGCATAATGCCACACAGACTACACTTGTATTCATGTTATTAATTTATATGATACACCATCAAAGTATATTCATCTTCATTGTCTTAGCTCAGCTTCTACCAGGGGCCGATGGTCTTTGGACTGTATTAGAGAGAAGGTTTTATATAAATCTCAGAATTACACACTGAGTCGATTGCTCCAGTGGTCACCTTCTTACCCACTAATTATACACTTCCCATATGTACATAAAGCATCAGGAGCTGCTGCAACAACACTCTCTCATGAAACTCACTGTGGAGAAACGCGTACGAGACATTACCAGGGAATGTATGTACAGTTTGGATATTGTCAATTATCTATTCACTCTACTTTGAGAACAAAAGATATCAAATAATTATGTACATCCGTTCTGGCAAAGATATATACTTTATTGTATTCCTTATAATTCAGGACCTATATAACATTATTTGAAAGGAGGCTGCTCAGGACCTATATAACATTATTTGAAAGGAGGCTGCTCCACCTCACCTAGTTACCGTGTTTCCCTGATAATAAGACACTGTCTTATTTTTTTTTTTGGTCTAAAAAAAGCACCATATGGCTTATTTTTGGGGTAGGTCTTATTAATTAACATTAACAGAGATTTATATAAACAGTTCTGCTTTTATCCCCAATATGCCTCCAGTCCTGCTTTTATACCCATCATTCCCCCCAGTCCTACTTTTATACCCATCATTCCGCTCAGCCCTGCTTTTTTCTTTTTTACAATCTGGGGACTTCGCTAGGGTTTATTTTCAGGGTCAGGCTTATTTTCGGGGTCGGGCTTATTTTCGCAGTATGACTTATTATAAATGTTTTTTTTTAAAAAAGGGGTAGGGCTTATTTTCGGGGTATGTCTTATTGTAGGGGAAACACGATAGTGCTTTCCTGATTCTTAACAATATTGAAAGACTGATACACGTGGATCTGCCTGTTCCTAAAAAAGAAGGTTGTCCAACTAACATCTATTGATTTACATTCATACAACACAATTATTACAAAGATGATATTGTGGTTTTCTGTTATTATTATTAATAAAAATAACATTAGCTCAGATTCTACCAGGGGCAGATGGTCTTTGGGATGTATTAGAGAGAAGTTATATAATTACATTAAGCCTCTGAGGAAATGGAAATGTCATAAAATAATAGAAAACAATATATTTAATTTAAAATACATAAAATTCTATTAAGTATAACCTGCTAGATTTTGTTGCTGGTGGCTACTTCCCAAACATGTAGAAAAACTTGCACTAAACTAATAGAGATTTTGTTTAATGAATGCCCATGTTTAGCATGATAAGAAAATAAATGGCCATTAGCAGCATAAGAAAAAGGTTGCACATCTTATATTTATATCCTTATTATTATTAAAGGCAAAACTTACCTGCCCCCAGTATTTCTTAGGTGAAAGAAAAACCATAGGCTCTTTCTGCAGCTCTACCAGGGTCTTCAGAATTGATCTCTTATGCATGATAGAGGAATCTGGAAGACCCATCATGGACTGCAGGAAAAGCACATTTTTCAAAGTTTTGAAGTTCCAACTCGTAACATCATCACAATGGAGAAGGAAGCATGATAGACGAAGACTATGGATTTAAACCATAATCCATAGTACTGGGTTATATGGTGTATCAAACAAATCAATTTCTTGAACTATAAATCTGACCCTGATGAGGGTTGTTGTATATGTGCATGGTCTGCTGTATCTACAGTAAAAAGGTCAGGGATGGCAAGACCGATACTCTGTGTACTGAAATATATTGGCTTATTGACTTTTCAGAAATCTCGCTCAGGAACAATGTTCTATGTCTGTAAATGACTGTAGATTATGTCAGTATTAATGTGGTAACAAATATCTTCATTTTCTCCATGATCTCCATGGCTTAGCTGAATACAACGAGTACCTTATGTAACTACTGTATATACGTAATGCAATCTGCATCTGCATTTGTTGCTATCTGATAAAAGCAGATGCATAAATGTCTTTTCTTTCTCTGCATCCATTCCGCTATAGCCAGCCATGCATATAAATGCGTATATGCTTGCATAATTATTTTACACTCAGAATACAAAGTGTGTATGGCTGAAGGCAGATAGAATAAGTGTCTGCTTAGTGGCAGATTAATGATTTGTTCATCTTGAAAGAAGCTATAGTGATTGATTCTCTTAGTAGTGAAGCCAAGAAACTGAATTCAAGTACATGAAGAAAGATTACTGCACTGCAAAGGATTTCTGTCTGTGTGTGAGTAAAAACACACAACTATTTCTGTATTGAAATATAGTGATGCAGATGCAGCCAGGCCCCATTTATGCCAAACTCAACCCCCTCCTGCATCCAGTGTAATCAGTCAGAGGCAATAGTGCTTAAAGCTTCTAATATCCACCTATACCTCTGTCCATCCTGGTTATACACCATGGATGCTAGCTGATGGAACACACTGTGGAGAAACGCGTGAGAGTCATTACCAGGGATTATGTGCACAGTTTGCATATGGTCAGTTATCTATTCACTTTATTTGAGAACAAAAGACATCTGTTCTGGCAAAGCTATATACTTTATGGTATTCCTTATATTTCAGGACCTACATCACATTATTTTAAAGAAGGCTGCTCCAAACAGCCTCACCTAGTTAGTGCTTTCCTAATTCTAAACCATATTGAAAGACTGATACGCTTGGATCTGACTGTTCCTGAAAAAGGAGGTTGTCCAACTAACATCTATCGGTTTATATTCATACAGCACAATTATTACAAAGGTGATATAATTTTAAAGGTGATAACGTTTATTTAAAAGGTGTCCGCACCGTCATACAAATTACATACATAGCATGGGGTACAGTGTAATGGTATACAATTCAATAATGGACATGAAATTGTGAAACAGCATAAGGATACAATACCATAGCATACAGTAACATGTAATACATTCACTATTGCTGCCGGACAACATTTATTTTTCTGGTGGTGATGAGGGGATTTGAACTCAGGCTGAATAACTCCAAGGCAAGAGACATATACACTACACTACAGAGTGAGGGAACAATAGAGGCTTTGCTGTATTACTCTACATATGTGCTGCAGATGGGATTAGCACACAGACTGGGGAAGCAGACTATGGTGTCACAGCAGGGGGAGCACACTGGTGTCTCATTATAATACAAAAGGTGGAGCAGAATGTGGTGTCTCATCATAATACAACAGGTGGAGCAGAATGTGGTGTCTCCTCATAATACAACAGGTGGAGCAGAATGTGCTGTCTCCTCATAATACAACAGGTGGAGCAGAATGTGGTGTCTCCTCATAATACAACAGGTGGAGCAGAATGTGGTGTCTCATTATAATACAACAGGTGGAGCAGAATGTGGTGTCTCATTATAATACAACAGGTGGAGCAGAATGTGGTGTCTCATCATAATACAACAGATGGAGCAGAATGT
>JABWIB010006274.1:7214-19513 GCA_016617825.1 Platyplectrum ornatum
AGCCCATTCACTCTTTCCTGCATATGTTATTTCAGCGCTGATGATTCATAACCTTCATAAAACAAAGCACACACTGCTGACCCTTTAGTAATGTGCCAGGTAATTACTACCTGACGATTTCCATTCCCCAGTGTATAATCCCTAATTCGACAGTGAATTCTACTCACTTCCCCTAAAACCATTCGTCAGCATTCNTCAGAGATTACATCGTCAATAGAAAACATCACTTACTGAATACTATACATCACCAGTCACTGACGATTTCAGATCACTGACGAACGCTGACGATATGAAATCTCAACAGAAATTGTCAGTTAGTGAATTCCCCCCCAGATGTGATGCTACATTATAATGTGATACAATGGTAGGCAAAGAGTGATTATACTTATAATAGTTATTTTAATAATACATATGGCTATAGCCTTTAACATTAACATGATTTCATTATCTCCATAAAGCACATTTATCTCCATTCAAGCAGGGCTGGAAGTGGGGGTGTATATGGGGGTATGCCATATTGGCACTTCTCCCATAATTGAAATAGTATGAATTCCCATTGACTTCTATTATATTCAGTGTTTCCATACTGTCACTGCTAAATGTCCATACCACCACTTCTAAATTTCCACTTCGACCACTGCATTCAAGTAAAATAAGATTGCATGGTAGAATAATGAAACTCTTATGGGACAGGAACATTCAGGCGTTGCCTGTGGACTTGTCCTGTGATTTTAACAATTTGAGTATGAAAATAATAGTAGTAAAAGTATCAGAGTGACTGTGGTAGTTAGCAGAGACAGGAGGATGCGGCAGATAACACAACATCTAATAATGACTAAAAATGTTCTTTGACATCTGAGATACATTGGATATTGTCAATGGAAAATGTGAAATCTAAACATTGCTTATCTGTCTTTGCAGCTGTAAAGAATGTGCGTGGGGAATATTACCTGAATGGACACTGGACCATTGAATACAGCCGCGCTTTACATGTAGCCAGCACTATGCTTCATTATTATCGAGGCTCAGAAGGTGATCTAGCACCGGAAGTCCTCACAGCCAGAGGACCGACTACTGAACCTCTAGTTGTAGAAGTATGTCATTTATTTATATGATCATGTATATGGAATCAGTTTGTGAATCAATGACTTTATTAGATTCCAGATCATACAAAATATGGGTATTACACAATGTCATTTTATTGTACAAAGTGTTTCTTTGATGTGGACACACAACAATTTCCTTACATAATGCAGCCACACAATTGATATTGGGATATTGACTTTTTATAAGGCTCTAAAGTAAGTTAAACTCTCTTTCTGTATTATACATTCTTTATATACTGTATTATTGCTGTTTCAGCTCATTGGACAAGAAGCCAACCGTGGGGTACAGTACGTGTACTACCTACCTAATCATGGAGAAACAGACGACTACACTTGGAGTTATGGCTCTTGGAGTGAGTGCAGTGCTGAGTGTGGAGGAGGTAAGTGCGAGGGCCACTAACGCCTGCTGCAGAAACTGATGATTAATGCCGCCTCTAACCTATGTTTCCTGGCCTTCCATTCTGACAGGCTACCAGTCCCGCTTGGTGTTTTGCACTATAGATAATGAAGCCTATCCAGATTACATGTGCAGGGATAAACCAGCTCCGCCAAGCAACAGAACATGTAGCACCCAGGCTTGCCCACAAACAAAGAGGTGATCTTTATACTTTATCCTTAGTTCCAATGTTCCATATGTTTGTTGCTATTAAATATACATAAAATGCATGTGTATTCATGAATGTTTATTCTGTATAAAAGGATGTCATACATATATCAGCCGACAATGTGGAGTCGTATAGTGAACACAAAAATGACCAGGTAGAGTTGTGCTGTTGGTGGACTCTGGATTAACAAACTCTCCTCTTTAATGTCGAAAGGATAACACTAAAATCTTAGCTATCTGGGTGATGTAACGCTTTGCTTAATAATCTACATGTGGAAGCAATATCTCATGTTACTTACTTTTGTGAAATGGCTAAGATATTTCATTAATGGTGGAGGGGATGGCAAACCTAATATTACTGATGTTGCCTATATTTTCTATGTATTATAACTCCAGTATATACCAGCGATTCACATATTTCAATGGTATTTTGTTAGAATATTACCATTCTTTAAATATCTGTCCGTTTGCCTTGGCTTTAGCTGGGAGAACCTGTCTGTTACTGATGGAGATGGGGCCTGGTGAAACTGATGGTGGAAAGGGATAACCTGTTCTTGTAAATAAACTGCTCCCGGAAACAGAGTATTTGGCACAAAAGTGAGCACAAAAGAGTAAAACAATATTGACTGTAACATTTTATTTAAAAGAAATTAAAGGTGTTTTCAACACTTTCTATTTTTATTATTATATTTATTTTTTTAAATGAATTTATTTTACAGATACAATGATAGAGGAGAGCTCTGACAATTATTAACAGGCAGTTTTAGCCTGTAATAGCTATCATTATCAACAGGGTAAGATGTTTCCTATGGTGATCTTGAAGTTAGCTGAGTGCTCGACTTTGTTGCCTAATGCTCTGCACCAGAATCACTAATCACAGCATTGCAATCTCATGTATGTAGTTTTTGCCCATTTTAATTTGACTTGCAGCTGGAGGGTTGGTGAGTGGGGGCCATGTTCAGTCACATGCGGCGGAGGCGCTCAGACACGTTCAGTATACTGCATCTCGTACGAGGGAAGAGCATCTCAGCAAACGGTGAACGATGTAGAGTGTTCAACGTTCATAGAAAAGCCTGCATCCCAGCAGGTCTGCAATCAGGGGCCATGCGCTCGGTGGCATACAGGTCCCTGGACTCAGGTAAATGCCATCATGTCAAAAGGAAACTCTTGTAGATGTTCTTAGGATGCTTTGCTATGTTTCACGTTCCGTTCATACATTCCGTTTGTACATCTTTTTCAAACTCCCACACGCCAGACAGCTATGCATGCCTTAATGAAACCAACTGTAATTAATTAATTATATATATATATATTTAATTAATTAATAATAATATATTCATTTAACAATGTGGCTCAATAGTGGAGTGGAGAGATCAGCATTACCACCTACCATGAGGTTCTCCACGTTAAACCTATGTAAGCCTGGCCTGTTCCTCCTGACGGCACAAACCCAGAACTAGACCACACCAGCACTTGGAAGGTGGTCTCTAATAGGACTAGTTACTTGTGTAGATCATTTCAAATGTAACATCTGGGATATAGGGAACAAAGTTTTGGGTTTTATTATTTTTATTATAATAAACCCGGCGGGGTGGGGGTATGTCAATCTGTGATGATCTCCTTCCTAGGTGATTTTAAAGTAGGGTGTGTAAATTGAACAGCCATATTCTCTAGGCTTCACTGTCTCTACACATGCACCCATTTTATTTCTTCATGAAAGATTTATTATTTCATTTGTTTAAAATGACCACAATGTTGACATTGTATTTAACCTAACAAATGGGGTTCTTTGTTTCAGTGTTCAACTGAATGTGGAGAAGGAATTCAGAAACGTACAGTAACATGCCGGACGGACACCGGGGCCATCGTTCAGGATATTGCCTGCATGCTCCAGGTCAAGCCGCTTGACAGCCAACTCTGCTCTGGTGAAAACTGCGTTCAGGAAATTGGCTGGCACATCGGAGAATGGGGCCTGGTAGGAAATCATTCATTAAATGTTGATGCTGAATTCACAAATGTATGCAACATCTGGGGGGAGGATGGTTTGGGTATAAAATTCTGCTTATTTTCTATTAAGATTCCTCTCTACAGATTGGATCCAGTCTGCCAATATTTGATCAAATCATGATCAGACAGATCTGGACTTACATCTTTAACTCTGGAAAGTGGGGCAGTGTATGCTGGCATGGGAGAGGGATTTAATATTAAAATACAGAACTTATTTAGTGATATGGGTGGACAAGCGCGACACACTTTTCATCATCTTTTTGTGTGCAAAGATCTTTTTAATGTTAACTATAATTATTTATTCTTTCAATTGCCAGTGTTCAAAAAGCTGTAACAGTGGCATCAGAAAGCGGCAGGTCATCTGTGCCGACAACGATCGACACTTCTATGAACCGGAGACTTGTGAAGCCTACGAGCCTGAGAAGCCTTCTGTTATCGAGAGCTGTAATATGCAGCCCTGTCACCTGCAGCAGCGTAAGTTCTACACTAATGTAAAAGGATGGCGCCTTTTATTTACAGGATATGATGACTCGCTTGGTCTTCGTTTATTTAGTCTCCATATACAATCCCAGTTGAACTAGAACTTTACTGATGTGTCTAAAGGCTAAACATTACCCAAAAATATAATATCCATATGAGGGATGTGGTTTGTTGCTTCAAACAGCCCTGTTCTGACATGGTTGTTCCAGATATCTACAATTTAAATACAGGTCACTGCTGAAAGAAGCCAGCATGAAGCAGGCAACTCCTGCAACTCCAAAACCCCAGCGCAGAGAGGTGAGTTTTTCCAAGTCCAACCCTCCCTTCCCCGCAGCCATATCGTAATCCTCCCTTCTCCACAGCCATACCGTAATCCTCCCTTCTCCACAGCCATACCGTAATCCTCCCTTCTCCGCAGTCGATCCCTATCCCACCCTTCCCAGCAGCCATAACGCAATCCTCCTTTCCACACAGTCGATACCTATGCCTCCCTTCCTTGCAGCCAACCCTAACCCTCCATTCCCAGCAGTCATAATGCAATCCCCCTTTACCCGCAGTCGGTACCTATCCCTGCCTTCCCGGCAGCCATACCATAATCCTCCCTTTCCCGCAGCCATAAAGTAATCCTCCCTTCCCCGCATCCATTCCATAATCCCCCCCTTCCCCGCAGTCGATCCCTATACCTCCATTCCTTGCAGCCAAACCCTAACCCTCCCTTCCCCACAGCCATATTGTAATCCTCCTTTCCCCGCAGTCAAACCCTATCCCTCCCTTCCGTCCTTCCTTGCAGCCAAACCATAACCTTCCCTTCCACGCAGCCTTACCATATACCTGCCTTCCCTTCAGCCTAATTCTAACCCTTCCTTTCCTGCAGCCTAATTCTAACCGTCTCTTCCCCACAGCCTAATCCTCCCTTTCGTAACAGCCAAACCCTAAACTACCCTTCTATGTCCTCATAGTCTTACTAACCTGGTCGGTCTTGTCCAGCTTTAGGAAACCTGAGCGTTGGTGTAGGTCCCAAATGGACATCAGGAACATTGTCTGTTGTTGTGAATGTCATTCTTACGACATTCATATTTCCAACTTCATTCACTGTGAACCTTATTTACAATACACATCATTGCTCATCCATGTACTTATCCAAGTGTATATACCGTCTGTTTTGATAAGATGCCACTAGGTGTGTAGTAAATCGGCGTCTGTTTTGTTGTTTCTTTAGTTTAATGAAATGTTTTCAAGTAAGATATCTGTAAGCCTCAACAGTATTGATCATTTGAGAGGATATGGATCATCATTATTGCACTTTTGTGTGTCAAAAGCTTTGAACACGAATTCAAGTGTCAGTCTGATCTACTGCTTGTCTGCAAAATCTTGTGATCTGGGTGCACCTCATAAATAATATGGGTCTTTTTTCCTCAGATTAACCATTTGCTGAAAATAGAGGTTTGGAATGCTATTTAAAGCCCAACTGGCATGACAATAATACATGATATATAAGGGGTATCTACCATGTACCGCTATAAATCTAATAAAACTAAGAAAGTAAACAGGAAAGTAATATATAACTATTGTTATTTTTCTTCCCTTTACCTGTTCCCCATTCACTCAACAGTGTCCTGGACTGATAGAATTTGTTTACTTTGACTGATTTCTCCCTTTCAATGATCCTGCAGCTGCCTGACATATAATTATTTATATGTATATTCTGATTGGAATGGGGCATCCACTTTGTAAAAGTTCAAACTAATTTAGTTAGTGGTATAAGTTAACCAGCTGACTGGTATAAGTTGCTTGCTAGTCCAGAACACTGCAGTGACTTTTTTCATATGATATTTAAATTAAAAACAAAACAAATAAAAACTAACCCAAATCGTTCCATTATATTTCAAAANTTTTTTTTTCTTATGGGCGCACATGTTGACTTTTTTTGGGAAAATGACTTTTTATCATTATAATTGTATAACTATGTATTTAACTGTGTTTGTTTATGCAGAGGTTCCAAGTATGCAAAACACATGGGGCTATGATAATTCAGACCAATTTTTTCTCACCAGATATAGACAAAACCCCCCAAGTAAGTAACACAAGTTATCTGGGCAATATGTTAGCTGTGTACTATTGTTTAAAGTAAAGATTATGTATGTATTGGTGAAGGCTACATAGTGCTGTCTTTATATGGGGTTCTACGTAAAGTAAATTAATCATTCATTTCAGAATATAACTGTAGGCGATAACTAGAAAACCCACAGAACAGCCACAAAACAAGACGCTAATAAGAGGCAGATTACATTTTTCCCCTTTGTGCCGTTTGCGCAAGGGGAAAAACTACTGTTTCAGATGGTACAGTGGTCGAAGTGTAAATTTAGAACTGGCGTAATGGACATTTAGAAGTGGTGGTATGGAAACACTGAATATAATAGAAGTCAATGGAGATTTGTAGTTTTTCAATTACATCAGTAGGAGAAGTGCTGGTATGGCATACCCCCGTATACACCCCCACTTCCAGCCCTGTTTCAGATGGAAAAAGCGTGCAACAAGTTTTATCCTGTCTTCGCAGGAAATTGAACTGACTCTGAGGGGGCGATTTAATTCTCCACAAAGATGAGAAAAAGTTGGTTGTGCGCTATTTACTATTACTGTAGCTGCAAACACAACTATGAGCTGTGGGACAAAAGAGCAAGTTTTTCCCCTTATGAAAACTATATATAAGGGAACCGAAAACATTTGAATCTGCCTCTTATTACAGTCCTGTTTTGTGGCTGAAACTCGCTGCAGTTCTATGAGCCGCAAGGGAAAAAGGGGTAATTTTTTCAGTGAAACCAATTGAATCGATCCATATTGTGTCACTTTGGGTGTTGTGGTTTATCATTACACTTACTATAATTTCATGCATCCTTTTTACAGCTATAGCTCCTCCTAGAAGAAATGAAGATAACTTTATTCCAACAAATATTTATAGCTGCAAGCAAACCAGGTAGGAATGTCACTATAAAATCAACTTCTATATTCTACCATATCTACCCCAAGACCCCACAAAGTATACACAAAGGCTACTGTAATCCTGAATCCTTATACAAGCATGACACAGAGCAATCAATCACAATGCTGCTCAATCTCAGTGAACCCACGTACTCTTTTTCCTGTAATGTGTAGTGGAAATGGTGTTTAGGCGTTGTTTGTGTATGTATATATGTCTATTATTAGAAGATATATACTTATGTGTTCTTGTGTATGTTTTATTAAAAGACGCATGCTACATTCTAAGTCGTTCTCTCTCATATATTTTTGGTAGTTTTGGTTGTTGTCCGGATGGTGTGACTTTTGCCAGAGGCTATAACTATGAAGGCTGCCCAACTGACAGAAGCCCAAGGGCCGATCCTATAGTATGTATTGTATGATTACTTTACATTCTCTATTGAAGAAAAAAAAAAACCAAGATGAACACATAGGAGGGTAAAGTCAGATAAAGTCATACAAAGTAAAGTATCCTATGAACATCTAGAAACCATTTCAACATTCAAGTGATAACGCAGGGAAAATATAGGTTGAGGTGCAGCTCTGGGGGAATACAAATTTGTGAGGTAGTGTGGGTATTATCCGGAGCTATGCTAGGGCTGAGCGGGAAGGATCACCGCATGGGAGATGGGGAAGGTCAGGGGTAAAGACCAAAAAGATTCATTAGCTGAACTGAGTGTTTGGGAAGGGTAGAATAATGTATTATTAATATTATTACTATATGCTAACCCTGCAGAAACCACTTTAGGTGTATGTATGTATGTATGTATGTATGCATATGTATGTATGCACATATATATATATATATATATATATATATATATATATATATATATATATATATATATATATATATATATATATATATATATATATATATATATATATATATATATATATATATGTGACATGTTTAACTTAATGTACAGTGTTAGGTGTGAGAATAAGGATAGATCTTAAATATTTTTTCTACCTAAAAATAAGAGTACATGACTCTCATTTACCACAGTATTGGTTGATTCATGCCTTTATCTTTAAACTGATGTGTGGTTTGTATTTAGGTGCCCTCTAATGAATGCAGAGACTCACAATACGGGTGCTGCTATGACAACATTAATAGAGCTGCTGGTCCTGTGGGAGAAGGATGCCCTAGTCAGCCCAGTTACGGTATGTCATTCATGGTGAATGCTATTCAATCGTTTTAATACAGATTTTGTCTATTAATTCAGTCTTTATGTAGAACATTTAAAACCTGAAGGTAATTAAAAATACATATCAATACCCTCCATACAGTGCAGTAGCAGTTTAGAACAGTCTGTACTAGACTGCCTCAACTTGTACCAGGATAGGAAGTCAGTGCTACTCCTGCAATGCCCTCCCCTACCAGTTTTACAGCATCTGATCGTTATAGCATTGCTGTGAAACCAGACTTCCGTAACTCTGCTAAAGTGAAAGGAAACTCTTGTTTCATTCTATTCACCCATTACCAGCTGTTATAGGTGAGTGGGGCAAGGCATGGCCCAGGTATATCCAGGTATATTGTTTTTAAGTTATGGATGGTCGGAGGGCATGCACTTTAAAAATTGAGGTAATTGAAGTGCGGACGACTCAGCGGGTAGCACTGCTACTGTACCACAGAGCGCTAAGGTTGTAATTTTGATTCCCCCGGACAGGACCTTATCTGTGTGGAATTTGTATGTTCTTTCTGTGTCTGCGTGGGTTTCCTCCCACATCTCAAAAACAAACTGGGAGGTTAATTGGCAGCTCACCTTGTAATTGCACCTATGAATCAATTTCCTATAAATATGTAAATAGAGAAAATGTAATACAAGGAAAGAACAAGCGGGGTGAGAGGGAAAGCTCTGGGGAGATTGATCACACTACAGGAGTTAGTGAAGCATCCATGATAGACAAAATACTATGGTAATTAGAGAATGAGTTCTTGCATGCACAATATGTATTTTTAGCAAACAGATAAAATAACATAGTAATGTAAAACAGATACAGGGGTATAAAAAAATGTCATCATTTTTTTAAAGGTTAATTGTGCCCCTGTCCTTTTACAGATTTAATCAGCTGTCTTATTAAACTGTTTATTTTAATTGATTCCAGGATATCCAGCACTGTGTAGTCTTCCAAGTGCTTTGGGGACCTGTACCGATTGGTCAACGCGCTGGTACTTTGTGGCAGATGTTGCAAAATGTAATCGTTTTTGGTATGGTGGCTGCCATGGTAACAAGAATAATTTTGCCACTGAAGAAGAATGTATGAGCACCTGTCAAAAAAACCCCAGGAGGCCAACAGGAACAATAGAGTACAGGTACCGCAAGAGAGGAATGAAATGGGATCGTTTGTCACATGAAAACCCCGGCCTTGAGGAAGGAACAGCATTTGGAAATGAGGAAGGAGAACGCCCTCAAGGGCTTGTCAGAATCCTTGACCAAGATACTGAGGGACGACCCCCTTCTGGACATGAATGGGATGACGGCAACATGGGACATAGAGTATCTCAACCATCCAAAGTGGAGAACAGTTATGGACCATCTACGGAGGATGGTTCTTTGTCTCCTCACTCTTCCATTTACAGGTAACACTTGAATAACAAAACACAAATCCATTCCCATCCAAATATACCATTGGGATTAGATTCTAGCGCTCAGTTTCCTTTTATACACCAGAGAATGTTATCTAGAGTCTGATTGGTTGCTATGGGCAATAGCTCCACTTTTCCTTTCCCGTAGTTTAGTAAATATAGACCCAAATATTGTGAAACTAGAACACCTTAAGTACAAATATAGCTGATACCTGGAAAAGTATGATGGAACTTACTTATTACACAACACAATCCCTTCTCTATAACCAAAATATATATAAAAAAAAAAATGTATACAGAATTTTTTTTATTTTTTATTATACATTCAAAATGTACTACAGGTCAATTGTCGTTTCAGTAGAAATTGTTTGCTTGTGTTTAATTTATGTCTTTGCTTCCATATACCACAAATGAACTCCCTTCCCCTCCCTCCTATATTTTAGAATTATTTTGGATAAGGCTGAATCTTCAACCATGGAGACATCAGTGGGACAGACAGTCCGTCTGCTATGTAGGGTGAGCGATTACCCTTTTCCCAGAGTTGAGTGGCAAAAAGATGGAAGGCCCGTGTCCTCTACAAGGTTAGATATCTACAATTGTTATTAGTACGGTAATTTTTCACACGAGTATGAAATTAGATGCCTTACTATGTGTCTTATTTATTCATATATGAAGACTTCTGGTATGTATAGCACTGTGAACCACCTGAAGGAGGATAATGATTCATTTACGTTATTGCACTATCCAAAAACATCATTGATCTCATTCAGTAACTATGTACATTTTCTACTAGTTTAATCAATGTAGTGTCATGAGATATATGCTTATTGCACCCCCCTGGAAAATACTGAAATCACCTAATGCTGTACTATTTGGAGAGAGATGAATTTTCCAGCAGTCTCACTCTCTTTAGGAGTGATGGCATCAACATAGGGTTGAAGGCCATAGGTTCATCACCAGTGCCTTGTGAGGGAAAGTCTTGTGCTTTCCAGCATTATGGATGTGGAACCTACACACAGAATAAATGGCCTTTTATATCCCATTAACAGTATTTGCAATCCTAAAAACTAGTCTAAAAGCAAAGTACCATGACAGAGGGTGTTGAGCATGTCAACGATTTATTAAAGAGGTGACGTGAAATATTACCTCTCTATAAAGCAACTGTAGTCTATTCAGATTCTTCTGATTGTGACGATGAGGAAATAGATATACATTTACATTACAAACCAGTGGTCAAAGTGGACATTTAGAAGTGGTGGTATGGACATATAGAAGTGGTGGTATGGACATATAGAAGTGATGGTATGGACATTTAGAAGTGGTGGTATGGACATATAGAAGTGGTGGTATGGACATTTAGAAGTGATGGTATGGACATTTAGAAGTGGTGATATGGACATTTAGAAGTGATGGTATGGACATATAGAAGTGATGGTATGGAAACACTGAATATAGGAGAAGTCAGTGGAGATTTGTAGTATTTCAATTACATCAGTGAGAGAAGTGCCGGTATAGCATACCCCTGTATACCCCCCCACTTCCAGCTCTGTTACAAACAACAAACAAGTCCAAACCCCCTGGAAATAGGGGAATGTGATGCATATTTTATGGTACATATTAGAACACAATAGGAGAGAATGAAATAGTGTATAGTATTTCAATATGATCAGCAGGAGAAATGATGGTATGACACCGTATACACTCCCACTTCAAGCCCTGATCTAAACAGTTACTAAAAGGAAATTTTCACATTCATGAACAGAAGATGAGCAAATATAAAATTTAATAGACTTACTTAATGCTTCTCATGAAGATGATTCAATCTCCTGTCTGGAAATAAATTGGAAACAAACATAAAAAGAGCCAAATTATCTTTATCTATGAAACAATACAGAGAGACTGTTTTGTCTGGGGAAACAATAAACCAATGACTCACAGCGGAAGTAACTTTGGAAAAGCCAACATGAAGACAGAGAACCAGATTAACCCATGCAGGAGTTGGCTAAAAGGGCACTGGCGTACGTATGCCAGGGGTGTGTGAGTGCATCCCCTGGGCTGAGTCCTCCTCCCCGCTCACCTAAATAATGCTACATAGGGGAGTATTTAAATGAATCAAGTGGTCATGGACTGCTGATCTGCAGAAATGCCTTAAGGCAGAGGTCTAGCAGTTTAAGAGCTCCTAGCCACTTACTAATTTTATCTCCCATGCAATTAAACATTGTTTTGCACACTCATGAGTAAAGCTGGCCANACACTATAAGATAAATTGTTCCAATCGAAAGGTTTTTTCAAGAGTGGGTAAGACCATGTTGAATTGCAGGGGGGTCAATGTCATTAGTAGGAATCAGTATTAGAGGTGAGAGATGATGTAATAACAGTATAACAATAACACTGGTCAGTATCTGTGTGCAACATGCAAAAATAAAGCATTCTCCCTGCATGCAAACACTAAAGCTGGTCATACACTATGCGATAAATCATTAAGCACGAAAAT
>JABWIB010006279.1:8061-21981 GCA_016617825.1 Platyplectrum ornatum
TGTGAATATGGTTGAAACATGGCTTGTTGTTTGGAATTGGGAGTATGGTGCATACATGGCTTGTTGTCGGGACATTTGAATGGGTGCTTGTATGATGCTTTGTGACGGGTGGTGTGGCTCTTGTATCAGGGATTGTGTTTTCACNGGTGATGCATTGTATATTGGATGCTGAAGTTTGCAGGTTAGAACAGTGATTCTGCACGGGACTGATGTTGGTGAATGTGTGCATACACGGTTGTACAGTGGAAATGTTATTGATAAGTGACTATGCTATGACGTGTGGAGAGATATCTTGCTGATGTGTATGGCTGGTTGAAAGCAGAGAGATGNCTGTCAACCTGGTCAGTATNTNGTGTNGTTGACCTATTATTGGAATCAATGTTGATGGTGTCCTCCCTGTCTGTGCTGGTTGATGCTCTCTTCCTAAGTCCCTTCATCCTCTGCCTGTGTGTCTATGATTGTATGATAAAAAATAAAAACATAAGTATTACAATATTAATGTCTGTTTTTTACATTTTCTTTTATTTCTAGTCATTTTTATTTATTTTTATTTTTTTCTTCAGTCTCGGAACAGGCGAGGAGGGGGACCACTGACTGAATCGAGATTGCTGACTCCTAATACCTCATCGGTGGTCAACGCTCCGAATGCCAAGGTTTCAAGCTCGGACATTTGCAGGGACTGAGGGAGTTGCGCTTCTGATTGCTGCTGTATGAAGTCTTGCACCTTTTATAATATGAAATGTATGTTAAGATTTCTATAAAAATCGGCAAATAAAAAATATTACTCAGAGGCTGTGTCCGCTTTTAAGCAAGAATATCGTATTGACTATCGTTACACTCTATGTAAGGCCAAACATTTTTCAAATGACTGTACATATACTTAATGCGTTTATTCCAATTCATATAGTTTTAAACTTTAAACCTTTACATTACATATCTTACCTCTTTATTAATTACAAGCTTTGTTCNGCGTGTAGGTGTCACTGAATTTATTGGCGTATGGATGGTATAAGCCTTTCATATGACCTGTCACAAGTATCTCCACATCTTCATTGCTGAGGTTAGGTTGACGGGTTTGTAGCGGGGTGCTGCCATTGTGACAATCGAATGACAGTCGTTTTTGGTGCAAATGGAAAAACTAAAAACCCCATAATTAAAGGTTTTAATTTAAAAAGAAAATGTGGCGCAAGCTATAGAACCAAGGGGTAAGTAGTTTTACATTGACCAGCCTATTTGACTAACCTGAGCATGTCCGCTGCTTAAAATAGCATGCACAGCGTAAATGATTAGAAAATGTGCACACAAAGGTTGAAATCCTAAACGAAGTACAGTAAAAAAATTCATGTTAAATTTAAAATAACAAGGTTTGGCATAATCAGATACACACAGTACTTTCATTTTAAATGACTAAGTACAACGTATTATTCAGGAACTAAGTGTGCAGTTTTCTGCACAGAACAAAACCGGAAGTTAATCTCCGCAACAGTGGTCGAAGTGGGAATTTAGAAGTAGCAGTATGGACATTTAGAAGTGGGGGTATGAAAATACAGAGTATAATAAAAGTCAAAGGAGATTTGTAGTTTTTCAATTACATCAGTTGGAGAAGTGCCGGTATGGCATACCCCCGTATACACCCCTACTTTGAGCCCTGCTCCGCGGTAAATACGCACTACCAAATTACGAGAACCAATAGGAATCCAGCTTTTATTTACCAGAGCTTGGGGAAAAATGGCGGAGCAGTAGCCTTTTCTCAAGATGAGATGGTGACAATAGTCTCTGTACTTGAGAATTACTCGGCTTTCAATGCCGCAGCGTGCGGAGAGTCAGCCACAGAGTTAGAAAGTGGGTCTACAGGAGAGTGAGGCGCGCTCCTCGCGCTGACCATTGCTCTAAGGAGAAGCGGCAAACAGATATGCAGCAGATGATCCGACCTGAAGCGTAGAAAGCAATAGTTACTGTGCAGAATTCACAGAATATTGTATTAAATGTTTAACGATCACAGTACACACTAACACAAGTTTTTTTATGATATTAGCAAAATAAGTACGCTGCCTCCATCTCTGCATAAACTGTTTTTTAGTAATCATGTGAATGAACAATCCTAAGCAACATGAATGTGTTATTTTGGAACAATGCCCCGGAAACACAGTTGCGCATAAAGCGGTAATTTGGTGCTAGTGGAGAGCTGAGAAAAATCACGTCGCAATGTTATGTGAAAGCAGGGCCACCATCACAAACAGCGGGGCCCGGGACTGGACTACTCTCTGGCCATCGCCCCCTCCCACTCTTCGGCCGGTCAGCAACCCAGAAAGAGCAGGGGCCCGGTGCCGGCAGCATGAGGACTAAGGAATACCCTCTGCCGCATGGTGCCGGCGGCATGACTCCCGCTCTTTCCGGGCACAGGACACTAGGCCCGGCTGCCGCCCCTTGAAGGCGGCCCTGGGTTGTAGCATGATTTCTCCATATAAAGAATACAGTTATTTTTAAATGAATTTGCACACATTAATCAGCAATTGCATTGTTTTCATGTGTTATGTTTACTTTGAAAATGAGTTCATAGCTAGGTGACGACAACTTCAATGTAATGATGTCTGATGCTCACGCTGACATAAAATCTGATCAATGTTTTTTTGCAAGATGTACACTTAGGATTAGGATCAGCAAGGTTATGTTTAGCTTTGTGTCATTGTGACCAATAATCGCCCTTATNTTTTATTTAATAGATGCACAGCTGCGCCAAGGTGCAGAACAAAATGGTGGAGGAGGCTCCTGATGAGGGCATCCGGGAGGAGCATGAAGAGCATGCAGGACANGAGGAGGGGGAAGCCTTAAAAGAGCCACAAAGCCAAGATATATTATCTGTAATTAGAGGAAAATGGGGGTACACGTGGGGAGACTGCCGGGATACTGTCTCCCCGTAGAAAAATAAAGTTTGTTTTTTTTAAAAAAATCAGTGGCACGATTAAGGAACTGGGCAAAAAAACTGTAAAAATCGATAAAATAATCAACATACCTGCTCCGATGTCTTCAGCCTGGCCCCGGCACATGCACAGTAAGTCTATTACAAAATGTTCCATAATAGACCTACTGCGCATGTGCCAGGACAGAAGCTGATGACGAAGACATTACATCTCCTNGTGGGACATCGGGATCTTTACACTCTCATGACTTACATTCTCATGGACAAAACCATGTTGAATTGCAGGGGAGGTAAATTGAATTAATTGCATTCAGTATTACAGGTGACAGATGATGTTTCCAGCCCAAGTGTAATAACAGTGTAACAGTAACACTAGTCAGTATCTGTGTGCAGCATGCAACAATAAAGTATTCTCCTTGCATGCACACACTGACATTCATTTTACCCACCCCTGCAATTCATCATGGTTTTACCCATGAGAGTAATGAGTAATGAGTGTAAGTCATGAGAGTGTAAATCTGAATCTGGCCTATAACACACCTCCCAAGTGTCCCGAATTTAGCAGGACAGTCCCGCTTTTGGGTGACTGTCCCGCTGTCCCTCCCTCCTCCACTATGTCCCGACATGAATATTAAACCAAAAAACGCTGCAATCACAGTGGTAAAAAGGGGCGGGACTTGGGTGGATCAAGGTGGGGCTTAATTTGTTCGCTCTCGGCCACCCGTATGTTGGGAGAGATGCCTATAGAGAGCACAATGATGGTAAGCTTACCATGTTGTAATGACTATGTGATATTTAAAGTTGTGACATGTCATGGATGATAATTTTGTGTTTTTTAACCTTCCTTTTTTGGCTCATAAGGACGTCACTCCTGAAGAACGCCGATAAAGAATGAGCCAGTATTTGCAAAGAGCAATAAACAAAATCATTAAATGTCGGAATGTAGTCCGAGTCCTCCCTTGTGTTTTCAAAACTCTTCAATTCCATATTCTTCGATTTGTCTGGAAATGCAAGCGCCCTAGAGTGCGATTAAAAGTTTTGCTCCGCTCTAAACATGCTGGGGGCTTGGGCCTCCCTGACTTTCACAAATATTACCTGGCCGCTCAATTGGCTCAATGTGTGGTGTGACACGCCTCTCCTGCTAATCACCTTTGGTCCCTGATCGAATCTAGTAGTCTCGGCCTTGTCTCCTGTGCCCCTTTATTGTGGCTCCCTAAATCTAAACGTCCCCTCTGGCTTCCCGACATCTGGTAGTTTCGCACTTTCTTACCTTGTGGGACAGAACTCGTAATCGCTTGCAGCTCTCGCCGGTCTTATTTCGGTTTTGTATACGCTACTGGTTTCCTCCGTCTCTTCCGGCTCAGACTCTGATTCTTTTGAAAGGGCATGGGACAGGTCCTTACCTGCTCCACTGGACCTGGAGGATTGGGAAGAAATCAGAGGAAACCTAGCCTCCTTGTCTATATGTGTCAGGATTCTAGAGAACCGTTACAAATTATATTACCGGTGGTATCTGGTCCCCTCCAGACTAGCCAAATTCTCTTCCGATATCCCGGATGTCTGCTGGCGGGGCTGTACTGCCACTGGCTCCTATATGCATATATGGTGGGACTGTCCCAGGGTCAGAGCGCTGTGGGGTGAGGTTCACCGCTTCCTGGAGGTTCTATTGTCCCTCCATATTCCCCCACTGCCCCAATACTTTTTATTACCTCTTGGTATACCCGGAGCCTCGCGCTCCCAAAATAAACTAATCTGCCACTTTGCCTCAGCCACTACTTGCTTGCTCGCAAAACACTGGCGCACTCCTACCGTCCCCACACTTCAAGCCGTTCTCGAAAGACTGTGGTACGTATATAAGATGGATTTTATGACCTGCGTGTTAAGAGGTTCTTCTGGATCTTTCTTTAAGACCTGGGCCCCTTGGACCCAATTTTTCGGCTCCTCTCGCCCTTCTTTCTTTTAACTGCTTAACGGACCTGCCTTTCTTCCTCTCTGTTCTCTTCCCTTCTCTCACCCCTTTTCCCTCCCTTTCCCCGCCCCGCCTCCTCTCCTCTCCTCTCCCTCTTGGACGGTTGGCCATCCGTCTTTCTCTCTCTTCATCTTCTACCCCCCCACCTTTTTTATTTGAACCCCTGAGACCTCTTTACCACCACTGCTCCTCATCACCCATTTTTCTAGGTCTTCCTGCAATGTTAATCCTGTTGAAAATGTTGTTCTGTTTATTCTTGCATTCTGTACCGATACTTACTAAATAAAACATTTAAAAAAAAAAATGTCGGAATGTATGAACAATTTGGGGAAACTGTTCATTCTAATGAAAAACAGCTTATACATGATGTTATGTTGATGTTACGACAAAAAACAAAATCTTTTGGTTGCAGAAATAATTGTATATATTTATAATGTTATTACAATCAATGTGTTTATTTAAGCAGCTTTAATAATGTTTAGCATATACATGATGTAATAGTACATGATAAAAGACTTTCATGTTCTGTTTAATGAAGCAGAACGTTTTTAATATACAATACACTGTAGTGCTTGCATTAAATGGGGCATGTACAAATAAAGAACATTGTGCACACAGCAGCACACAGTAATGCTTTAATGGAACAGGTTGGAAATGTGTTGACAAATGTTAAACTAAAATTGCAAAAAACGTTATTATCAATTTAAGAGCTTAAAGTGCCACTAAACACCAAAAGAAACCACAGACTANGGCGTAGATGCGCATATTACATTGTGCTTCTGTGCTATTCACAGGTTGACACAGTGGCCTAAAGACACAACTCTGAATTAGGCTTACATTGTACCTGCATTGCGTATTTTTGCTACGGGCACCAAAACTCTGAATCAAGCTATATTAAGAGCAGAAGAGGCCTTAAGCTGGCCATCCACGAGACGATTTTTAGACAATATCCTCAATAATCATGGATTTGGGGTAAAAATCATTGCGTGGATGGCCTCTTAATATATTAAAAAAAACCTCGATATAATACAAAAAACGTAGACAAAAGATATCGTTGATCAACTGGAATTCCCGATTGATCAATGCCATTGTTTGTTTACCTAAAGAAACAAATGAAAAAACCCTGTAAGAAATATAAAAAATATACTAGAAACATATAGTTCTAGTGGTGCCCACAGAAAATGTAAAAAATAAATAAAGCCATACTTACCTTGCCCATCTCAAGCTATGGACAAGTAAATCAAAGATCATCGTAGATGTTTTTTGTTTACGTCTTGTTTAGTTTCGTTCGTTAAATCTTTCATTTCATGATTAGAAATTAGAATAAATATGCATTTACTGCAACCGATATAGTTACATAACTTCATAAGCTTTTTTTAATTTTCATATGAATCTCCTAGAACATATTAATGTCTTCATAAATATTTTATCTTATGCGATATCATGTCCCCTTGTTTTGGCACAAAGTAATTTATGTAAAATAGAAATAGTTTTCTCTTTTAATATTTATACAAAACAATTTGCTTACGCTGTAAACAGAATAAGCGTGGCGTTGATATTACTTTGTAAAGCATACTGTGGCTTATACATTGTCATTTTTTTTAGCTTTCATAACTGTTGAGTTTTACTGATAACCTAGATTCAAATGTCAGAGAATCCCTTATAGCTCAAGAGGCCCTTTAGCTGCACTTGGAAATATGTTCTCAGCTTAATAGCAGAAATCTAAGATAGGAGTTTTCAGAAATAAGATAATCCATTAAATAGAAATGTTAAGTGAAAGTCGTTTTTCTCTGAAGTACCAAACTATAGCATCCGCTAGTTGTGAAATGAAGCATTTCTGGCCACGATCTAAAATCTAAGCAGGAAATCAAAAGTTTTCTTCATGCCTTTAGGGCCCCTCAGTGCATGTGCTCAGTCATATGGACGACTGTTGCATTATAATTACTGTATATACTCGAGTATAAGCCTAGGTTTTCAGCACATGTTTTGTGGTGAAAGTGCCCCCTCGGCTTATACTCGAGTCATAGTCCTGGATGATGCAGAGATGTGCTGCTGCTGGGTCTGCGTTACAGTTTTTTGGCAATTATCGTGCACCTCAACAACAACAACAACAGTGTATTCTTACCAATGTATACTGTCCAACGATGCCGTAGAATCATTTGAAACAATCTGTGATTGTTTAAATAGATATTTGAGAGATCCTTATATTTAAGATCAGTGATGTCTGGAGAAAATCTTAACCCCTTAATGATGGGCGCCGTATTTATATGCCGGCTGTTTGGAACTGCCACTCTGTTATGTCACGGACAGCAGCCATCCATGTTAACACCGGGGGGGGCCCAATTCAGCCCCCTTCCTTCCAGATCACCGTGATTGGGCTTTAAAACTACTAAAGGAAGTCTGCAAGTGTAAATATTACACTTGCAGACTGATTTAAACACAAATCACATGCTATTAGGAATTAAGATGTGATTTGTGTTATATTAGGATACAGAGGGACAAAGGCTGCAGGGAGGGGCACATGTCAGTGTGATCAGTGCTTACATTAATACAAGTATAACATCACTTGTATTAAGTCATCTGTCATGTGTAAAACAGATCACAGGCTTATTCATTCATGAATAGGCCTGTGATCTGTGTTTTACGTGTTTTACACAAGACAGATGACTTAATACAAGTGATATTACACTTGTATTAAGGTCAACACAGATCACACTGAAAGGCACCCTCTCTGGTACCACAAAGTACATCTGTACTATGCCTTTTTTGTGATTGAACGGTAAAAAAAAGTCAAATGGTACTCCCTCCCCTCTGAGCCTTGCCATGTGGCCAAATAGTGTTTTTCAGACTATTACCTTATGTGGAAATGTCCAATTTAGGACTGAATCCACAAAATAATGGGAAAAAAAAACATTTCAAATTTTCATGTGTTAAAATGTTAACAAATTTGGCAAAACACCAGTGGTGTCAAAATTCTCACTACGCCCATAGATGAGCTCCCTGAGGGGTGTAGTTTACAAAATGGTATCACTTCTTGGGGTTTTTACTGTACTAATACAAAAGGGGCTCTGTAAATGTAACAAGGTCACAAAAATTTATCCAGCAAAATCTGCAGTAAAAAATGGGGTAACATTTCCGACTATTACCCTTGGTGGAAATGTAAAATTTAAGGGTGAATTCACAAATTAAGGAAAAAAATAATATTTTTCATTTTCATGTCTCAATGTTAACAAATTTCACAAAACACCAGTGGGGTAAAAATGCTCACTTCACCCATAGATGAGTTCCTTGACAGGTGTACTTTACAAAATGGTATCATTTGTTGGGGTTTTTTAACGTACTGATACAAAAGGGGCTCTGCAAATGTAATTGAGTCACGAAAACTATTCCACCAAAATCTGCACTAAAAAAGCTAAAAGGTGTTCCTTCCCTTCTGAACTCTACTATGTACCCAAATAGTGTTTTACACCCATATAAGGGATATTACTGAAATAATTGGAATCAGGGGATTAAATTTTAAGTTTTGTCTTCTGGTTACAACATTAACGGAATAAAATGGATAATTTGCTTAAAAAGGTGAGATTTCTAAATTTTACCCTCATTTTGCTTTAAATCCTGTTAAACACCTGACAGGTTAATAAACTTCCAAAATGCAGTTAGATTCTTTGAGGTGTGCAGTTTTTGAAATGGGGTCATTTATGAGGGTGTCTAACAAGCAGGCAACTCAAAACCACATCAAATGTTAACTGGTCCATAAATTTCTGAAACCTTCTAATTTTCTTAAAATTGCAAAAAATTGCTACTAAGTTTATGAGCCCCCTACCATCCTAAAAACGTTAAAGGAGGTTTAAAAAATGATGGCAACAGAAAGTAGACATATTGAAATTATTATTTATTAACTATTTTGTGTGCTATGACTATCTGTGTTACAAACAGAAATTGTAACATTTTAAAAATGGCGAAATTTTTCATGACGGTATGAACCAAACTTTACCACTAACTTAAAGTACAATGTGTCACGAAAAAACANTCTCAGAATCAGTTGGATAAGTAAAAGCATCAAAAAGTTATTGACACATAAAGTGACACATGTCAGATTTGTAAAATAGGGCTTGGTCATTAGGGACCAAATAGGCTGCGTCTTGAAGGGGTGAAAGTTTAGATGGAAATAAGATCCTCATAGTAGGCAGTCCCATTCTTATTACTGTTATTGCAGCAAATGTTTATGGACAACTTGTGAACGATTCACAGGAAACTAGAGATCAGTGCAAAAGGGGCATCATACTGCTGATTTCAATATGTACCCACCTTTACTGCATAAAAACACTGACTAATTGAACCATCTTTAAAGTAAAAGCTCAGGTAGAAACACCAACTATACCAGTCTTTAGACTCTCTGCCATTGGAATGCCAAGTAAACTTTCTACTGATATAATAGAAATCTACTGATATTGAAAAGAAATATAAACGGATGTAATTGTCTTAAATCATCTCACGCTCTTATAACACGTAGATGACCCTAGGACAGTCTCATATCAATGCCCAGGACCAAAACTATTGTATATTTCATAGATCTGATACCGACTGAAAGAATCATCTTTAGAAAAAAAAAGTCTCTGCCAAGCAAATGAAGCAGACAGGAACACCAAGATGTTCAATGCAATTTCCTGGCAACCTGTGAGAATATGGGAGTAAAGTTTGACATTTCCATTATTCGGGTAAATACTAATGATTCCTTTGTACACCACAAAGAACCAGATCCAGACTTCGTACTATATAAATATAAAGGTCTTAAAGTCTCTGCACCTTCAGGAAAATTTACATCAACCTCTCTGCCTGTACTTTAGCTAATTGGAGAGGAAGGACTTTGTTCCTCTTGCTGGGTGTTCTGTGGTGAGTGCACGGCTGGTATCAGACACAGATTTACAGCTGTGAATGTGAACAGGCCATTTTCAACAGACAACAGAACAATGATATTGCATCAGCGCCACCGTAGCTCTCCACAACAGCGAGTTTTACAACTCCAGCAGCGCCATGAGGTAACTTCTTGTGAACCCCATCTCTTTTCCTAATTCTTATCCTAACCCCAGCCCTCCAACTCCCACAGCCTAGTGCTCTAACCCTAACCTTCCATTCCTCACACCCTAGTCCTCCCTGCCGTCTAACGTCTAACAGACGAACTATAACCATCCAATCCCTGCAGCCTTACCCTCCATTCCCTGCAGCCAAACTATAACCCTCCATTCCCTGCAGCCTAGCCCTAACCCTCCATTACCCATGCCCTAGCCCTCCCCTTCCACCCCCTGCCCCCAGCCTAACCCTTCCCTTCCCACAGCCCTAACACCAACCTTCCACCCCTCTGCCTAACTCCAACATTAACTCCTTGCAACCTAACGTACATTCCCCACAGCCTAACCCTTAACCTTCATTCCCCACACTCTAGCCCTTCCTGTTGCCTAACCCTAACTTTCCCGTCCCGGCACTCTAACCATATCCCTCCACTTCCTGCATCCTTACCCTCCATTGCCCGCAGCCTAACCCTTCCCTTCCTACAGCCGAACCCCAACCCTCAACATGCAGACTAACCATAATCCTACCTCCCCACTGCCAACACTCCACTGCCTAACCCTAACCTTTCCCTTCCCTGCCGCAGTTGCCGGAGCTGTCGCCATTAGCTACTCCATTCATAAAAATATTTGTTGATGTAGAGACTATTTTGAAATAGATACAGCCCCCATATAGAAGGGACCCTCGCAGCAGTGTCTGCATCCCATTATGCAGAACTTTTAACATTTAACTTCACATCCTGAAGAATGAAAATATAAAGTATTGTAGAAGCATGAATATGAGAATACAGCTGTGTTTTGGTGTGTTTTGCACACTTGATTTTAAAAAAGGCCTCATTTGTTTGTATTAGGTCGGTACAAATTTTAGTAATTTATTTGCTGTACTAAATTGCACTCATTAAAGACGGATAACACAGGATATATGGATTCGTGACCACATCCCGCTGTCAGGTCATGTTGGTTCGGTTAGTTATCTCCCTGGGATTTTCTGTTAGTAATACGCCATTGTGTGCTTGAGAATATATTGAAATACTGGCATGAAATCAGTATCTATTTTAACCAGCCAGTTATATTATTCCAGGTCCCTTTCATTGCTGCTAAATGTCAAAAAACTGATTTTATTCAAAGACCATGTGAACTATGGTTTCCTCATAATTGATTCTGTTGGAACAGCATCTAGCACTAACTAGCCACAGCACTATGGGAACAAAGAACCTGGTACACTGGACCTGCATGTGTCTCTAAGAATGAAGCAGCAGGTGGTCTGAAGGATACAAGTAACGCTGGGGATTAGTAGGGGTCAATGCATTAATACTCAGCATGACACCAAACTCCTATTAGTCACAATGAGACACGCTGTGATACTTCCCCGAAGGTTCACAAACATAAAACAAAATATCAACAATCCCTTCTGATTCTAACAGAAGCAATTACTCACTAAACTAAAAATATAAACTAAATAATATCCTGAAATAGAAGAAACCTGAGTAGAATTGTTCAGACACATGAATGTTCAATAAAGAAAAACTCTCAATAAAAACGAAGAACCTTCAGATATGTATATTATAACCATTGATTGTAGCTGTTCACTTCNACAAAGTCAAGATCTTTTTCAAAATCTCTCTTGATGTTTCAGACTGAAGCAGTCATTTACATAGCCAAATGCTCACAGTGGGCCAGATTCAGATCTTTAGGTACTCAAGAGTGGGTAAAACCATGTTAACCATCTTAACTATAATACTGATTACAACTAATTAAATTTAACTCTCCTGCAATTCAACATGGTTCTGCCCAGTCTTGACTTAAGTTGGATACACATCAATGGGTTTTTCAGGCGATCAGCTGAAAGATTTCTTCAAATNATCTGCCAGTTGCACAAGCTCCAATTCCAGAATTTTTGCTGCCATAATAGGCTGCAATAACACACTTGTCCACCAGATGGCTCTATACTGATGGCTCAATGGGATCGTTGCTCTGAGGATCGTGTGTTCAGTACACACTGAGGATTTTCTGCAGACATCGTGACATAAAAAATATCAGAAGCACCTAACAATCATTTAAAATAACCACATCCTATCTGAAACCATCCTGCAGCGTGTTTGGTGAGCGCACACTAAACAGATATCTGCTGAAAGGGTTGTTTATCATTTGATTGGAAAGATTATCTTTCTGATGTGTACCCACCATAAGTAATGAGTGCCTAAAGATCATCTGAATCTGGCCCAGAATGTCATGTGATGGTGGCGGTGAAAGAAGGTCCAAAGCAGGGTTGCCAACTCTCCCGGAACATCTGGGAGACTCCTGGATTTTGTGAAGTTCTGGACTAAGGCATGATTTCACTGGGCAGTGAGGGTGATATGGGGGGGAAGGGGGGTACATGTGTTATGTAGGGGGTCATGGAGGGGTATGTGTGAGATGTGTGATTTAATAGGTATAGAGGGTGATGGGGAGATGGATGTATAATAGAGAGGGGAACAGGTAGAGTGGATGTATGATGTAAGGTGGGTAGGGAGTGATATATATAGTGTAAAGGGAAGAAGGAAATGTGTAAATGTATGGGACACAGATATATCATGTGTAATGGGGGGGTATGGGGGACGTTTGAGGGGTGCCAAAGAATTCCCCTGCTCCAGGTGTCATTAATTCACCCTATACCTCTGGCATGAGGGCAGTGGTCCTGGAAGTCTGATCCAGTCCAGTGCTATAGTATTCAATAGGTGTATCATCATAGGGAATGTNTATCCATAGTGCACTGTGTATTTGTGTTATTGTCCATTTATTATAGTCTTATAAGTATATTCTGCAGACGGCGAGGTAAGAAAAACGGCTTTCAGACTGTGTGCAGTGAGGCCTCTGGAGATAAACCCCGGCAGCTATGTCTAGTCCATACATTGAACCAGTATAGATTTTCCAGAGAGGCAGAGGCATGGTCTGGTCATGAGTCACAGACAGAGATGATCGTTCCTAGGGAGCTTGTGTGAGATAATGTATAGATTTATGTGACTCCAGCTATGTGCTGTTATTTGATTACCCTTTGTTGTTTTTATTATATTGGTTTATATGTATTTACTGACACTGGCTGGGAGCATTCATTATTTGAGAGAACAAGAAATAAATTCCATGTTTGGGCTATATAGGTAACGGTGGGTTTTATCAACGCACNCAGCTTGCCAGTATGAACAGCACTAGTTTCACAGGCAAAAGTAATATGACAAGGACGTGACGGCCAATGAANGGGACCCGACAAGTACGACTCGCCAGTTTGTGCCAACTGGTAATATTTTCACCTAACCCCAACCTTTATCCTAATCCTTATAAGAACCATCCTCTTCTATCATCTGTATCCTCCCCACAGACTAACCCTAACCTGGTTACAGTCAAGATTAGGAATACAGATTAATAAAGCAACTAAACCAAAAGTCTCCAATTGTATGGGCGCCATTGTGGGTCATTGTGTATGATCGTAATACCATGGTCAGAGATGATATGAAATAGATAAAAAGTGGTATGCCGGTGTAATATTATCTATGCAATGTATGAAATGTTTTCAGTACTAGAATGGGTTTTCATATCAAAAGTAAGAAAAGGCAGCAAACAGTATTTAAACCTTGTGAATATGGCTGATATCACAGCACAGACATAGTCTGGATTCTGGAAGCAATGCCTGAACTCTCCAGAATGTCATGCCTTGAAAAGAATATTTTTGACATGGGGACTCATCCCATTACAGTACATGGGTTCCCTTTAAAATGTGATTCCAGTTAGACTTGTACACAATTCAGAAGGAAAATGTATTTATTATAAAATATCTTATAACTTCACTAACTTTCACATAGCGCACCCCTATAGCCGCCTGCAAATCAGGACAGTCCCTTGTAAAGAGGGACAGTTGGGAGCTATAACTCTTAAGCTGCCCATACACTATGCAATAAATTGTTCAAATTTGGCTAAATTGCGATTTCAAA
>JABWIB010006280.1:14575-32898 GCA_016617825.1 Platyplectrum ornatum
ACTAAGAAGACACAGTGAGACTTTTTTTGCCATTTATTGCCATTTATTACCATTTATTGTCCAAATCAGTTATATACCCCCTGTGAAATTGCGGTGAACATTGTGGTTTAATTCTGAATGTTACGGTATTAGAACACTAGAGGTCGCTAAAGTCACTTAAAACTCATTCTTATTATAGTACATATAGTTGGTAATTGAGCATGTTACAAAAATGCAGAACAGGACCATTGAAGAAGTGCCAATTGTGAGAGAGCACATGGAACGGTCTCAACATGCACAATAGCAGGTGTATAACCGTAATGTCCAGGTTCATCACCTACCTCTAGGTGACAGGGTACTTGTTTTAGTTCCCACAGTTCAAATAAGTTATTGGCTAAGTGGCGAGGGCCCTATGAGATTATGGAGTAGTCAAGGTTAACGAAAAGGAAACCAGAGCAGGTGTACCATGTGAATTTCATAAAACCCTGGAAAGATAGAGAAGCTTTGTCAGCCCTTCCAATCTCGCCAGTAAATCAAATGCCCTTATATCAAATGCCCTTATTTAACCCTCTCAAATGTCCAACAGCAAGAAGTTAAAGAATTGTTAGTGAGAAACAGAGATTTGTTCTCCGGTCGGCCAATTATTATTACCTCAATTATTAAACATGATATCATCACTGAGCCTGTGGTCAGGGTAAATATTAACCTGTATACCTGGAAGCCCAGCGGGAAGCAGTCTCTAAAGAGGTTAAAAAGATGCTGGAGTTTGAGGAATCACAAAGTGAGTAGTGCTGTCCAATTGTGCTCTTTCCAAAACCAGACAAGAGACTTCATTTCGGTAATGAATAACGTGTTGAAGTTTGATGCCTAGGGTAGATGAGCTTATGGAGAAGCTGGGAACTGCACGATATTTGTCCACCTTAGACTTAACCAAGGGGTATTAGCAAGGGCCTCTAACAGAGAAGACAGCTTTCTGTGCTCCAGACGGTTTGTTTCAATACAAGAAATAGCCATTTGGATTGCATGGGGCACCTGCCTCATTCCAGAGAATGATTGATAAAGTCTTAAGGCCCCACAGACAGTATGCTGCTGCCTATATGGACGATGTGGTGAGCCATAGTCTAGATTGGAAGTCACACTTACCCAGGGTACAAGCAGTGTTGAATTCAATCCGAGAGGCAGGGCTGACAATAAATGCAAAGAAATCTTGTATAGGGATGGTGGAGGTAAACTTTCTTGGTTACATCATTGGTAGAGGTCTAATAAAGCCTTAGCTTAACAAAATACAGAGGTGGCCACGGCCCCTTACAAAGAAGCAGGTGAGGGCCTTCATTAGAATCACCATGTATTACAGAAGGTTCACTGCTGATTTTGCCACAATGGCGGTTCCCTTAACAGACCTCACTAAGGGCAAAGTAAGTAAGTGCAGTGTTGCAGGAAATTGAATGTGTATGAGAAACTATGCCACTATTGTCATAAAGTGGGCACTAGAAATGCTTAGGTATTACCTCATGGGAAGAAAGTTTAGGCTCATCACAGACCATGCCCCGTTAAAATGGATGTCCGAAAAGAAGGACACAAATAGCAGCATAACAAGGTGGTTCTTGTCCTTACAAAACTTTAAATTTACAGTGGACCACAGGCCAGGAAACCACCTGACTAATGCAGATGCATTGTCCCGCATGTTCTGCTTGGGAGCTACAGGTGTTCTGCCTCACAGGTTGAAAAAAAAGGATGGGGGGGGTGGTTATGTGATATAGTCAGGTGCAAGAGTGCACAAAAACCTCTTTTAACATAATTCAAATATTATTTTGGATGCAATACTGTTCGTGAAGACGCTCATGGTCCAATATAAACCAAAATTCAATCAAAACCAGGTTACATCATAACAACTTAATCAAAAAGCTGTGAGTTCTCAGCTTCTAACCTAAATGTTGGCCATTTAATTCTCATTATCAGTATCATTAAAATCTTAATTTAAAATTATACATTAACAGTATAAGTGTATTCTTTGCTCCTAATAATCCAATATTTTTATCCATACCACCAACTGCTCCGATTTCAGCGGGACAATCCCGCTTTTGGGGACAAACTGGTAGGCATGTGCTTTTTTAAAATTATTTTCTGTCGCGTCTGAAAAAGGGGCAGGGCTTCAGCAGGCCATGGGCGGTGCTTGGCGGGGCCAGGGCTTGTGTGTCCTGCTTTCACCCGTGGCAAAGTTGTGAGGTATGTTTTCAGGGACGTAACTAATATTTGTGGGCACCATAGCAGATTTTTTATGGGGCCCCCCAGGATGTCCCCGAGTAAAAAACCTTGGAAATGGCACAGGTTTTTTTACTTGCCCTTGCTTGTGTGCCACAAAGCATACAAGAGAACTAAAAAGATTTGTTGCACTAAGATTAAAAAGTATTTATTTAAAAAATGTGTTAAACATAAATGTCATTGTTAACAAAGCCAACATAGTATAGGGGTTACCGCTATTATGCTCGGATATTCATTTAAAAAATATATATGTTAATGAGTATATTAATCCAGCATTTTTTAATCTAATCATAATTATTTTTTTTAATCAATAGCGGAGCATAGTAACGGCAAAATCTCTTTATATAATAGATAGAAGGGAGAGGAAAATGAGATTGACTTAAATTACATATTTGTCTGCTCTGACTTCTGGGCAGGGATTATGTGTAGACCTGCCCACTGCATTGAAATGTGCTAACATGCGAAATACTGTAAATGTGCTGCATCATGACACAGAGACCTGTGACCAATACACAGTATTGGGGGACATAAAACTGTTCATAGACAAAAGAGACAAAAAAAATTTAAGAGATAAGTCTGTTATCACACACACAAGAAACATGATGGGTAATACCCCTGTAATACTATAGTGATATGTTTTATTATGATCCTATATATGGTGGGGACATTAGGGTGTACTATGTTGTAAAATGTATTTTATTAATTACATACTACGTAAAAAATGTTATTTTGTACGTATGTAAACTGCCTGATGATCCAATAAAAAAGTTTATAAAAACAGAGCTGTGAAATACTTACAAGACAGGGTTGTGAATGTACAAAATATTTGTAAAAAAGCTGTACTTCTTGATACCTTTACAAAAGCAGGAACTGGCTTGGAAACTCCTACTTTCCACTACTTTCTAGTGCTTACTAGTGAAAGAGGACAAGAAACTTTAAATGAGCTCTTGCTAAATCTAATACAAATTTTACTTATAGGAAGATTATTGTGCATTGTGGAGCTGATCCAGAGCTGCGCAGAGAAATGTTTCACTGTGCATACACAGCTCAGGAAACACAAAAAGATGGACACACTTGTGCTGCTATATTTAATTAAGAAGCAGTAGCTATCTGTGCTTCAGCCATACAAGTGCACTCAGGAATGGTGCAGGTCATAGAAAATGACCTGTTTTATCAGTTTTGGGGCTTTGTTTTTAAATGTTTTTTAATTTCATTCATCACAAACATTATTGTTTTAAAAATGTTTTTAATTTTATGGTATGGTAAAATTATACTGCTACTACACATGAGCATTGATACAAACATAATTTAAATGTTTTGTTTTTTTAATACTGTAAAGCCAAGCAATAAAAATCTAATTTAAATGATAGGAAAGCGCAAACACAATGACTGTAGAACCCTCAGCCTCTGCACATACAGTTCGACAGCAGGAAAAAAGTGGCATTTTTACCTGTATCCTCTATAAAGGTGTGAATTTGTTAAATCAGTTAAAACTCTTGATCCACTCCAGTCTCTAGGTTACCAGTCACAAGAGTGTCATATGAGAGGGAATTCAGCATAATGAGTCTTTAGTAAATAAGATCTGTTTTGATGACTACATGATGAACACAGATACTGATACTATGACAACAAGCAAAATTAGTGAGAGAGAGAAAGAAATAAATAACACAGGCTGGTAGGCTCAGGAGGCACCCACTTAAATGTGAATTATGTGGTCCACAACCAAAGATAAATATCAAAAAGTGTATGTAAATTAGCCCCAGTGGTGCTCACAAATTCAGTTTAAAAATATTTCTTTTATTTTATTGAATCTAAAATATTAATAAATCCATGCCAAATACATATAAAATGTAATAAAACAGGAAAGATCACCTGATGTAACGTCACAACTGGTCTCCCTGAATCCTGCCAGGGCCCCGCCCTGCTGGACTTCCTCCTCACCACGCAAACATCACTGCTTAATGTCCCCGATCTCGACAAATCGTTGGTCATCGAGAGGGCTCATCGAAATTTCCACTCACCTGGCTGGTCAAATCCAACTGTAAATTCGCCCTCCTGTATCCGGTTTGGCTTTGTATCTTTCTAGACGAGGGCTTTAAGGACTTCTTTATGCCTCCTGGTGCCTCAGTGTTCTTGGATGAGGAAATCTTGGAAACTCCCAGCGAGTACATCGTCCACCTCATTCGTCAGCTGACACTGACCGGTGCTCTGTTACCTTATATCAACATGATATAAGGTACCTTGAATGCTCGCTTGCCTCAAGGGCCCTCTTGGAAGTCTTTGACGCTATTGACTGTTCTGTGCCTCCACTCTCTCGGTCCTCCCACGCCTGTCTCGCTGTTTTGCTTGTTCCCTCCACTACCCCGGCTCCATATGCATCCTTGATTTAGCCTCTACACAAAACCCCCTTGAACAGTTGGCAGCCCCAGCTTCCTGTCCACTGTCCAGTCAGTGTTCACTATCACTGACTGTACTATCAGCTCTACACACCTCACTCTTTGCAACTTATATGGCCCCAATATCTATTCCCACAGCTTTTACCGCTTACTATTGACTGACCTCCTGCCTCTGTGTCTCATTTATTGGTAGGGGGGGATTTTATCATGGTGTCCTCGCCCACTCTCAAAGACAATCTACTCCCTCCTGTGTCTGTGATGCGCTCCTACACCTGTCTTTCCACCACGCATGGCACATTGTCAATGCTGGACTATCTTCTCCTCTCCACAACACTTTTCTCTTGACTACTGTATATTGCTATTGAACCAATCTGACCATCTCTGACCACGCAATGGTGTGGTATGAGATGTTATTGGGCCTTGCTTCAGAGACTTATCACCCCTGGCACTTTCTGGGTTCTCTTTATCGTTCCCTCACTTTCCAGGATATGCTCCAGTCCTCATGGGATGCTTTTGCTTTTACCAATATGATCCACAGGAATGACGCAGCTATTCAATCAGCTAAGGCGGCCTTACAGGGTGGACCTCATATCCTACATTTCCAAGGACAACCGCAAATCTAGTTTAATGAAGGAACTTGACAGAGGATTCCAGTATTCAGTGATAAATAATAACGCAACAACATTGCATATACCTGCAGGAATATAGCCTGAGATTATATTTTCTAAAGTTATTTGGATATAAATAAGACTTACTACTCACTTTGAATGGGAACCTCAAGAATACTAGGTGGTGGCTGGTAGAATGGAGGGGAAATAATGATGTGGAGACTACCATGACCCTGTATCATTCACTTCGGATTTGGAGGAATTATAGGTCTTAACTCTGTCATTTTGTTCTTAAATCTCCGTGTTAATATTTCTCTAAGGTATATGGTTTACACTATAAAGTATCTTCTAGTTTATAGGTTATGGCCCTGTATGTATGTTGGTTTTTTCTCTCTGCTAATTGACTGTATAGTAATGTTTTTAATGTACCTTACTCCTCTGCTAAACTCTTTGAAGATATTCATTTGCTGTTTGTGATTAATTGATTTAATAATGTCAGTAAATAATACTTTTTGGAGCCGTATCATGTCTCAGGAAATCTTTTATATATTATTTTGAACTTGTTAATCAGATCCTGCTGGGCATAAACAGACATGTCTACAAAGATATGCATACATAAAAATGTTATGTGTATATGTTATTCGGTTATAACTGCAGAAACACACTTTCAATGTGGGTCACGGTCTGTGCTAACGTATCGTTTATAATCATGCACTAGCCAACTTATGTTTTGGTTCCACCTACAAATAAGCCATTTTACATTTAAAAAAACAACAACTCTGAACTGAGTATACGTTAATGTATTGAACAATTCATATAGCCAACAGTGCACTTCCCAACCTAATGAAACACAATGCTAGACCTCAAGTGGCTGGAGTTCCAAGACGAAGGCATTNAAGCTATGGACTGGCCCCACCTGTTTCCCCAGATCTGAATCCAATTGAGCACATCTGGGATATCATGTCTCACTCCATCCACCAATGCCACGTTGCACCACAGACTCTCCAGAAGTTGGTGGATGCTTTAGTCCAGGTCTGGGAGGAGATCCCTCAGGAGACCATCGCATGTGTGGGGAGGCCACACACACACTACCAAGCCTTATTTTGACTTTAATAAAAAAGTATTTAATAAGAATATTTCATTCCTAATCCTAGATCGAATATTTTTGTGTTCCCTTTATTTTTTTGAGCAGTGTAGATTGTGGCAGATCCAGCATTTAAGATTAAGGGTAAAACAGGTGCAAGTGTAGACCTAAGCAAAACCAAACATTTAACTGCAGGGAACACAAATTTAAACTGTGAAAACTGAATTAGAGTTTAAAGGTGCCGTTGCTCAGCTCTAATTTAAAATGAAACATAAGCTATGCAGTGTGAGTTCTTTGTGCAAAAGTAAGTTTTTTCTGCATGCATTAACATTAAATCATATGCACCCCTCACATGCAACAAGGTTTTGCTTAAGTCTACAGAAGTGCAACTCTGGACCAGCCCCATAGTCTCTTGCATTGTGGAAAGCGGAAATTGGGAAGATATCCAGGTATGACGAGGAGATGTGCATTACTGTAACCTCTAATCAAAAACAGAAGATTGTTGATCAGTAGATATGGACTTATCTTAATTTAAGATAAAAGTTAAACTTCCAAAAACCTCATAATATATAGCACTAATAGTTTATTTGAAAGNCGATTAAAGTATATGTACTTTAACAGTACCTCAAATATGAGATATTAGAATGAAATGTACAGACTACCAGGCATTTATAAAAAGAATGGTGGAGATAAATTTATACATTTAATTAAAAAAAAAAAATCCTAAAAAGGTTTACTCAGTTTACAGCGGTTTTGTTTAAAGTGTCAAAGCAACGAAAAGTGGGGGGAGAAAAAAATAAAAAAAAAACAACCTATCACCGACATTGAAGACATACAGGTAAATTAATATAGTAAAGAAATTATATAAAGAGTACTGCCAAAACACAGTAGAACATTGACTTTAACATTCCTGCTCAGGAAATCCATGTGATGTTTACATCCCAAGCTTATATTCAACATATATTCTCTAAATTTACTGCTTGTCTCCCTTTTGCTCTTCCTTCTGTTCTCCAGTGCCAGAATTATCTCTTTCAGATGCCATCTGAAAAAAAAAGGGCAAAAGAAAATAATGTTTTTTATTGTTACAAAACAGTTTAGCTAAAACTATTAATCAAGTGACAAAACTAGGTGCAGAAAGACTAGAAATAGTATTTAAGACAGAAGTACAAATTGTAATATTTTACCTTTTTGTATGCAATTTCAAAGAGTTTAAGTGAAGCTTGTTGTAGAGTTGATGCAGCTTGTTTTATGCTCTCCCCAGTTTCAGAGTCTTTTCGTGCCAAAAGCTCCTTCACTTTGCTTATCTCCTCCTTGAGCTTGTTGCACTAAATCATTGAAGGAGAAAATATTGAATTATGAATACTATTCAGATACACTGAAAGATCAACTGAGCAGGAAATCATTTTAATAATAAATAACCTACAGCAATTGTTTAATCTAAAAGATGTATCATTTACATTTTTTGCAAATTTGGAAAGAATAACTTCCCCAATTATGTAACCTATGTACATACCAGTGTTGAGAGCACGCTGCTATCTGTAACTGTACCTCACATCATGACTGTATCTATATCAATTCCCAGTTACCTAATAAATATATAGGGTGCTATGTTTCAAAAGCAGTTAAACGATCCACATACCTCATCTTCTGGTAGTTGACTCTTAAATTCCTCCATCTTTGATTCAGTATCATGAATTATGCCTTCTGCATTGTTCACAGCTTCAACACGTTCCTAAAAAAAAATAAAAAACAAAAAAAAAAAAAAAAAAAAAAAAAAAGATATATTTACTCTACATACTCAAGTATAAGTCGACCTGAAAATAAGGCAAGGCACCTAATTTTACCTAAAAAAATACTGGGAAAACTTATTGACTAACGTATAAGCTTCCCCCAGAATGTCTGTCTGTCACCCCTGTGAAAGGCCCATGTCACTGATTGATCATTGCCCCCATAGGACTGCATTGACTATGGGCTCTACGTCCCAGCTCCTATAGATCTTACCATATATGTATCTATTGTCCCCCTCTTTCCTGCATGTGCAGGGTATAAGTCATAAGGAAATAAAAAGCTCTTGTGCTATGCTGTAACACTTACAGCACACTATCATGCCTGTGTCAGCTCTGTGGGCGAGTGGCATGCTGCATGCCAGCGTTACGCTCTTCCCCTTCTTTACCATAGCTCCATCTTAGCTTTAAGCAATATGTGCAGCTCTGGTATCCGAGGACAGAGAGGAAAACGCTGCCACACAACAGGAGACACAAGAAAGCTGCAAGCCAGACCAGAGTGACTGATCTGGCTTTAAAGTGACAGCAATGGAGGGAATGAAGTTACATGGAGACGGACGATTAATGTCAAAAAGGGATTCAGCTATGTGGACTGATAACTGTAACGACTCGAGTATAAGCAGAGGGAGGGGGGGCACTTTCAGCACATAAACCAAAACTAGGCTTATACTCGTGTATACATGGTTAATTTGCCAAATTCCTTGTTTTTTTTATGTTTCGTATGATTATAACCTGTCTCTAGCTCACAATTCTAATTATTTAAAACAAAACAGGTTCTTTGTAAGTACAACATTCTAAATCGAATTATACCAGCACACCAACAACACACACTTTTTTTTTTTTTAAATAATAGAACTTGCCTTTCTTCTTCTGTCTTCCTCTGCATACTTTTCTGCATTTTTAACCATATTTTCAATATCATCTTTGCTGAGTCCACCAGAAGATTGAATAACAACTAGAAGAGATAGTAAAAGAAAATAGTGAATATAGAAATTTGTGAATAGACTTAAGCTTTCATTTTTAAACCACAAACAGTGTATGAAATGCACAATACTCCAGTAATTAAATTGTCACACTTGCATTGCACAAAATGTTGAAATTCAATGAAGGACAAGCAAATTCTAAAAATGGGCCAATTACATAGATTTCAAATACACCTACTCTGTTGTTCACGTCCGGTTCCTTTATCTTTTGCTGATACATGAACAATGCCATTAGCATCTATGTCAAACGTAACTTCTATTTGAGGTACACCACGAGGTGCTGGTGGAATTCCGACCTAAAAAATATAATTTAAATAATATTAAGCCAAAATAATGTAAGATCTATAAGTCTCAAAACCAATACAAATACTACATGTCAGTTACAATTACAGAATATTAAAAAGTATTTGGGCTGAAAGGTCATAAGATATTTAATAAAACTGTACATTAATTTTTTTTAAAATTTAATGAACACTACTGGTCTTTAAAAGCCTTAACTGAAAAACCATGTGCTGCACCTGACAATTTTAAACTGGTTTTTAAAAAGTGAAACCAACATAAGAGGTTTAAAAGATTATAATTAATATTACCACACTATGTAAATATGAACAATTAATCCCCCAAATGTCCAATTATTCTTATTAACAGGTATTTCAGATATTTACAGACCAACAGGGTTAATAAATTTGTCTTAATATAAAAAGTTTGAAATAATATATGATCACTTACCAATGTAAATTGTCCAAGAATCTTGTTGTCACAAGCCATTTCTCTCTCTCCTTGGCAAACCTTAATTTCCACCTGGGTCTGCCCATCGGCTGCAGTAGAGAAGACCTTTAAAATGGAAAGCAGACAAAGGATTAGAAACAGACCTTACAAGTTATTAATACATCTACAAGATATACATAGTGGTCTCAAAAGGGACAAGCACTATAGAGAAGAGAGATTAGGGAGCCCAAAATAAGGACAGCTGTAACTTCAAATAGGCAAAAAATGATCCAGCTGAAACACAGCACATTGAGAACGTGTACTAACTTCCTAAAATAAAACCACAAGAAATTGTTGCAACTATCAACATAATTGGGTCAGTTCAGATTTTGACTATTTTGAACACTTTGTAATAAACTATTGCATGTATTTGTAAGTTGAGTTGCAACAATTTCTTTGGTTGCAGTCTCCCCAAATTGTGCAGCAGATTTTTATCTTGTCCAAGCACAGATTTACACATAAATTCAAGATTTTGTAAGGTGAGAAAAAGGTACAAGTAAAATGTGATAAGTTAATATCGCTTCTTAGATGCAACATCATTGATGCAGATGCAGTTTACCCAGTATATAACCTACAGATGCTGTGATAAAATGTAGCACAGGGTAGTGCGATAGCAAAGACTAATAAACTAACATACATTGGTATATCTACCTTTACTGGAGGTAGCTTAACAGTAATATTAAGCAATAATCATAAGTAAATATTACCTGACTCTTCTTTGTTGGAATCGTTGTGTTTCTGCCAATTAACTTTGTGAACACACCACCAAGAGTTTCAATTCCAAGAGAAAGAGGTGTGACATCCAGCAGCAGAACATCTGTAACATCCCCAGCTAGCACACCCCCTTGAATAGCAGCTCCAATAGCAACTGCCTCATCTGGATTAACAGCTTTGCTGGGAGCACGACCGAACAAGTCTTGAACAGTTTGCTGAACCTACAAAGCAATAATTTGGTTACAATATTTTCTGACAGTTACTTATATTCAAACTTTACATATATTGTGTTCATAAATACAATATCTACCTTTGGCATTCTGGTCATCCCACCAACAAGGAGAACTTCTCCTATATCACTCTTACTGACTTCAGCATCTTGCATAGCTTTCTGACTTGGTGAAATAGTCCTTTTGATTAGATCAGCCACAATGCCCTCAAACTGAGAACGGGTAAACTTCATATTCAAATGTTTGGGCCCAGAAGCATCCATGGTAAGATATGGCAAATTGATATCAGTCTGAAAAAGACAAGTTTAAACTTAAAAAAAAAAAACAACCCACACATGCATACAAACCAAGGGGCTATATTAAACAATATCAAATATAAGTCACCAATAGAATTAGCAGCAATGCAAGCCTATTTTATAGTACTATACTACAAAGCATTAAAGGGAATCAATCTTAGCACATTTAGTTTTTCTCAGTTATAGCCTATAACAATTCTGATGATCTTTTCTGATATACACATGCAAAACCATTATCAAGTATGGTTTGGATCAAAAGGGACCAATAATCTGTCCGACTAAAAGCAACAGGTACACAAAAACAGGAAACAATACCTGGACTGAGGAGGAGAGTTCACATTTTGCCTTTTCAGCAGCTTCTCTCACTCTTTGTAGAGCCATGTTATCCTTTGTTAGATCCACACCAGTCTTTCAAAAGAAAAATAAAAGAGAAAAAATAAGAAAAATAAATTAAAATTGCATGTCTCATCCACATTAAGACACTTATGTTTTGAGAAGGCATTCAAAATTCTATTTCATATTTATACAAAATGTATGATTTGTGGGACATAGCCACATTTCCAGTGCCTCATATGTAGACATTATGACTGCAATAGTGGAAATATTCTAAGTAGAAAGAAGCTCAGCAGCAACATATCTTTATTTTTGGTTCAAAGCACTACATCAAACCCTCTACCAGACTTAAAGACTATTTAGTGTGTATTACAGTATTGTACTAAACTATTTAATGGCACCCATGCACAAAGGATATTAAAAGCACATGGGAATTGATCCAGAGCCACAGTTCAGCCTTTTGTGTAAGCAAGGAGAGGCAAATTCACTCAGTCACACAGCAAGGCATACCTTAGTATTTCTGGTTCACCCTCTTAAAATAAAATAAAGCCTGCATAGTGTGGGGTGCATTGGAAACTTCAACTGTACAAATGCAAATACTTTAACCATAACACACTACTTATAGCACAAATGCTTTCCCTCACACAAACTAAGATAGGGAGACAATATGAATGCATAACACTGCTGCCGACTAAAATCTGGATCCAGTTAACTAACTTTGATAAGAAGTCATAGAAGGCATATTATATGACTCAATTCACCTTCTGAAAATACCAACCTCTCTTTTAAACTGCTTCACAATATGTTGCAGCAATGCTTGGTCAAAATCTTCTCCTCCAAGGAAAGTGTCACCATTGGTGGATTTCACTTCAAAAACACCTTTCTGGATTTCTAAGATTGAGATATCAAAAGTTCCTCCTCCAAGATCATAAACTGCAATGCTGTAGAGAAATGTGTGTGTATATATATATATTAAACATGTGCACAATGAGCAACATTCCCACTTTTCGAATCTCATCATATAGTAAATTTGAACTCATGTTGTATGCAGCTTGTGCACAATTTACCTTTCCTACAAATGTTAAGATAACTTAATGCATTGCTATTGATNATCATTTCCCAAATCAAATAAATATTGTTGAAATGTATCATTACTTACATTTTATCATCAGACTTATCCAGGCCATATGCTAGAGCAGCAGCAGTTGGTTCATTAATAACTCTCAGAACATTTAGCCCGGAAATCTGACCTGCATCTTTCGTAGCCTAAAATAAACAAAAGTTCAACATCTCCAAAGATTCACTGTTTTACTTAAACACATCTGTTTAATTTACTGGTAATATTTAACTCCATAAAATGACTTCAAAGAGTATTCATGACTTATCTAGAACGTTTACATTACCCAAGCTAAAATATTTCAACATTTTGATCCCATCATTGTATTAAGCCAAGGAATTAATCCCTATTTCCTAAAAATATCCCAACCTAAACATCCCAGGAGGTGTTCACATGTTCAGCCCAAGCCATTATTTTCTGTGGTTTAGTTTTAATCATAAAAAGACCAGGGCCTAAATTTATTAAGCAGGGAGTTTGCAGGGCGTGGTGTGTGGATATTGCCCATAGCAACCAATCAGATTCGAGCTCTCAGTTTCACTTTACATACTGGAGAATGTGAGCTCGAATCTGATTGGTTGCTATGGGCAACATCCCCACTTTTCAATTCCCCTGCAAACTCCCCGCTTAGTGAATTTAGGCCCATGAAGACAGAAATCACATTTCAAGTTGCAATTGTTGTTGAGGCATAAATATTAAACATAATGGAGATCTTACCTGTCTTTGGGAGTCATTGAAATATGCAGGAACAGTAATGACAGCATTCTTGGCACTATGACCCAGATAACTTTCTTTAAAAGGAAAAAAAAAAAAACATTTAGTCGTTTGGTCTAGTGTAGTTCACTATATTATAACAGAACAGAACTACTTCTAGAAGAAAGGGCAGGTAGGTGCTGACAAAGCAAAATAGATTCAGGTGTCTAGTGCTTCTCAAGCGCCATTACAATTCTAAATGCCTCATATAGACATTGCACAAGTGGTCAAATCCTGGTCATAAACAAAAAGCATATTAATAACACTATGTGATACAAGCCTGGCAAACAAACTGAACTAACAGACTATACAAAGTAATCCAGGATTAATCATTAGCTGCATTACACAACAAAACAGTGTTGTTTATATTTCATTAGGTTTTGTTTTGCACATGCATCCAAACAGAATTTCAAGCTATTCTATCCAGACAAATGACTGCATTGACAGAAAGGCCCAGGGGTTCGTGTAAAACAGCATTACTTCCTATTAAATATTATCTCAAGAACAGGGGTGTTAGCAAACTGTGTTCTCATGGCATTTTATATTCACAACAAATAAAAATAAACAAAAATGTAAGGTAGGGTATGGGTCTAAGTCTAATCACTCAGATATGTGGATACAACAGGTGTCCAAAAGAAGATCATACATTGAGATCTGCTAAATTATTCTTAAAACAGACACACTCATCCACTCACCTGCAGTTTCCTTCATTTTTATAAGGACAAAAGCACCAATCTGGCTAGGAGAATAGAGCTTTCCATGTGCTTCCACCCAGGCATCACCATTTGATGCACGTACAATCTTAAAGGGCACGTTTTTTCTAAAATCAATAAAACATATTAGTTAGGAATGGACAATTCTCAACAGTTGAAGTTACTATGACAAAACAAGCATAAACACCCAAAAAATCATTGGTGAATGGGGCAGTTTAAGATTTGTTCAAATCGAATTTTGAAATCAAGGACTAATGAACTTTTCCTTAAATCCTATGGTTGGAGGAATAAGTGGACTGCTCTAATGACGTTGGCTACAATAGATGTCCTGCACGTTTTTCTGATGCCTTTTAGAAAAAATGTACTGTATAAACTCGAGTATAAGCCTAGTTTTTGAGCACTTTTTTTGTCCTAAAAGTGCCCCCTCGGCTTATACCCGAGTCATTGTCCTGTATAATGTCAATAAGTTATCCCAGTTTCTTGAGGTTGAAATTAGCTGCCTCGGCTTATATTCTGGTCAGTTTATACAGTAAATTACTTTTAGAAATATGAACCATGTGCTCCGTACACAAAATAAGTTGAAAACTCAATGTAGTACTTAATGAGTTTTAAAAAAAAAAGGAACACAGTAAAAAGTAAACTTTTAATTGTATGTATCCACATACATAATCTAGTCTGCTTTTTGACCAATTCTGTATTTGTAATTTAGTATTTCTGTGTACTTAAACTAACTGCCCCCAAAAAGCCATAAACACAAATAAGCAGAAACTAAATAAATGTGTTTTGGTTTTTATAAAAAGACATCAATATTTCTTAGTTTTACTTTTACAGTACTGAAAACATACCACAACGTAAACTGTAATCTGAAAAGAAAAATAAACACTTACATGTCTTTTTGAACTTCAGGATCATCAAATCGACGGCCAATGAGACGTTTTGTTGCATAAAAAGTGTTGTTAGGATTAGTTACTGCCTGACGCTTAGCTGGCATTCCCACTAAGCGCTCGCCATCAGCGGAGAATGCGACCACAGAAGGAGTGGTTCTAGCCCCTTCTGCATTTTCAAGAACCTACAAAATAAATTCATTATTAGCCCCAGATTTTTTTAAACCAGAAAAGTTTATATTGGGATTGCAATTTTATTCAGGTATTTTTCTATTTTGACATCAGGGCATAATCTATGTTTGTAGTTTACAAAATATGGATTCCCATATTGCCGGACCAAGTATGAACGTATTACATACTGTTCCTCACACTGGACCAGATCAATAATTGAACTTCTGAAGTTTGAAGTTACAACAATTGTGCAAAACCATGTTGTATTACATGGGTGTTATTTTTCATTGGTTACAAACAGTATTAGATTTGAGAGGTGATATTTCCAGCCCAAGTCCAACTGGCCAGTGTCTGTGCAAAATGCAAACACAGCAAAGGTTCTCTGCATGTAAACATTCATTCAGGAGTATTATTAATAAATAATATAAACATTCATTCATGATTATTATTATTATTAATAGCATTATTATGCTTGTATGTTCAAGTGTTGATTATTTTTTATTTTTTTTTAAACGATGCTGTGCCAGAATCGTTTTGCCTTAACGCCAGCATCATCATAACGGGAAGACGCAGCAGGGGACAGTATCCTGGTGGTCTCCCCACACGTACTTGCCCCTTCCACCCTCTAATAACTGATATTAGAGGGAGGTAAAGGGGGCAATGCTCCCATCCCTCCATCCTCAGGATGGCGAGGTTTTATCATCTATTCAGTTACACAGTAATGTAAAATAAATAATGTTAAATAAGTGTACTTAACTGCACAATACAGGAAAATAAATCTAGCAAATTTCTGCTGTAAACATACCTTTGCTTGTTTTCCTTCCATAACAGCAACACATGAATTTGTTGTTCCGAGATCTATTCCAATCACCGCTCCCTTAATCGCTTCAGAACTGTATTAAAAAAAAAAAAAGTTATGCTTTTCCATACAGGTTCTGCTTAAGCTTTCTTTTTCCTAACATACAGCAACACATGCAGGTAATTAAACAAGGAAGAGCCACTATGAAGCTTTTCTTACACATTCAACTGATATGCCCAACACAACCAAAATATGTCTGGAATTTTCCCCACTCAGTGGCCTAATTTAAATAGTCAGTAAATGTACTTCCGCACATAAGGGAAAATCAGACACTTCCATAAGTGACAATTTCTGAAATAGGGAAATTTCCGTGCAGGACTACAGGGAAAGAACATTGAGTACTCACGCATAATTTCTCTTATATACTGCTGATAAAACATCTTCGCTGAAACCATTCAGACAACCCTAAAAGAAACAACCAATTAGCAAACGTCTATACATGTTTATTCTGGATTGTCTGTGAACCTGAAAAAAACAATTGGTTATGGTGAAAGATACGTATGTCACTAGAAAAAAACCCCAAAAGATACTGCAGGCACAATAGACTGGATCCAGACATAAGCATGTGCAGCCTCTTCTGAGGTCAATCCCTGAATCCATTGTATAGGACAGGTGTTGGAAAGCTTTGTCTCATTCATGTGTTGTGTATTAGTTTTCTTAAGATGTAGATGGCATCCCTTTATTGCCAGCATGCATAGTCACTATCCTGCCTTCAAGATATGAATGCATGTAATAAGTGATTGAATGAATTATTTAATGCTATGTTATTTAAGGGGGACAATATCCTTCGCCCTGTATGATTTCATTGAAAATGGACGGATTATATGTGTGGGCATTCATGAAATTACATTAAGACTCACTAATAGTTTTAAATGCTGGTACCTGTCACCTACACATTGGAGAGGGATTTGTAATCGGAAAGCAAAACACATTTCAGCAGTGTGTGAAAAGATAAAGTCACTGAGGACAAGGCAACTCATCTCCCAATAATGTCACTGCTAGAAAGAGTCTTTAAATTCAAGATAACCCATTACAAAGTTATATATTTATATATTAATGGTTTTGATCCACATCAGCACTGTATAAACATGAATAAAATGCAGATGAATAGGAAACCAGTTGCTGTATAACAGCAGCAATGTCAGGCTGGTGCAATCCTATGACGTTTCATGTAACCTTGCAGTGTCACAATCGTGTGACCGATGATCTCCACATGAACCAATCGCATCAGGTTCTTACACACATCGTATACATGACATATACTACATTTGCACATTTCATAAAACAGCTCAAATGAGGAAAAATAATATACAAGAGCTTAGAATATAAAGTCCCCCTCCCCCATGTTCTAACAGAGAGGATAATAATCAACACGAGGGTCACCCAGTAAACCCCCTGTGACCATGCATAACACACGGGCTTCCAGGGCTTCATCTACCTTTCGGGCTTCGCTTCTTGGCACGCGTGACAGCAGACGGCCGACGGCTTTACTGGCGCTCAGCATTGTGCAAATAGAACAGACAGCCGGAGCGGAGACACAGAGGGGACAGCGGCTCAGCAATGAACAGGACCGGGCACCGGGCGCCGCTTCTAGAAGTATCTAAACCACGTGGGAGTGACTGGGAAAGTTCACGGCAAATGGGGGGAGGACGGCTCTCATTCCCCGCCTTGTGCCTAATGCAGAACGCCTGAGTTACTAACACTGAGGTAAAAGGGCAGCAGGTCTCAAGCCNCGGTAATGGAGGACATAGGATAATNTGAAAAGCAAGAAATGGTTCTGTATGTGAGTCTAGTGAGCACCAGGCGCTGCAGCATTAATACAGCGACTGCCATGGTTTCAGGCACTGTGAGGGACTCCTATTGTGGGTCCAAGCTGGGTCCATGGTTTGAAGGTCAACGGGGACAGGAAGTGAAATGTTACTCAGCGTGCCAGTGAATGAGACATTTTCACATTTTGTAACAGTGTGTATTAAACATTGAAAATATAGTCTGTTAAAGTAAGATATATATATATACATACATAAACACACATACAATGGGTTATTACATCTTGTGGTTCTGTATGCCTCTGACTAAGAAGTTTAATTTGTAAATAGTTTTAATATATATATATATATATATATATATATATATTAGAAACAGGATGAAAATCCAACCCAGGTTTGCACTCTCATAAACAAACATTAATATCAAAACTTTCTTTATTAATCCATTGTAGAAAAATTTACATCTCCAATTGTGCTCAGTGCCAAAACAATCCACCAAGAATCAAAAATAAAATAAAATGCATAAAATCAGTTGCATCCTGCCAATGCCAATGTTCTGGTATTAATTATTCGACATGCTCTCCATAGTCTCTCAATGCCAAACAAATCAGAGTTCATACGACCTG
>JABWIB010006282.1:5459-19259 GCA_016617825.1 Platyplectrum ornatum
CTTGGTAAATATACCCCTAGGTGTTTATTAGTCATGTAGTCTTTATAAACATTTTTATGGACGTTTTAAATAAATTTTTTATGGATAGATAAATATATACTTAGATGTTTGTGCTGATAAAATATATACATATTTTTTCTTTTTTTTGCTGCTCTAAAAATATTCAAAAACGTGTTCTTTTTAAGTTGAGTTTTTATTAGTTTTCTTACTGGTGATATTTCTCCTTTCATTTATATACATAAACGGTTTAGCTNCATTTTGCTACTGAGTGGGTTGTAGTTTGGGTCTTCTCAGACTACTTGCATTCTGTAAGTTATACCTCTCAGTAATCACTTTCTAGCATTGGCTTATATTTCGTCTTGTCACCTCTATTGTATACCCTACTGACTGTTTTCATCCCGATAGAATTTACCCTTGTCATTTTTGCTACTGCTGCAGTACTCTATTCAGGTGCATTCACTAACACTTGTCTCCATTTATATAAAACCAGCATTCTTATTATAGTAACTTAGGAAACTATTCAGAGTTACTTAGTTAAGTTTGCGGTAACCAGCACTATGCAGATTCCTCTACGTATGGGGGAAGACCCTTAGACTTTCCCACTACCCCACCCACTGTGCATACTACACATACTCTTACACTGCCCCCCCCCTCTGGATCCTTTGCATCTAGTTACAGAAGCAGAGCTGTGGAGTGCACCCACATTCCATACGAACAAATGTTTTTACACACTTTGGATATAAGTTCAGAAAACACACAATTAACAGTAATAAGCTACAGANCACAGAATGACACATTTTAATGGTTGAGATCTTGCACCTACGATTATTTAATTAAAAAAAAGACCTTTATAAAAACGTCCATGCATATTGCTGATCTGATAACATTCCATCAGATTACAACGTGTAAAATAGTAGCTGAATAAAAGCAAAGATTAAATGATTGCCAACAATCTCCCTGATATTAGCCCTTTATTACAGCAATAAGCATTTCATCATGTCGGTTNAGTTCTCAAACACAAATTGGTTTTGGTAGAAGACTATCTTTGCATTACATATGCTATTGCAGAAAGTCAGACAGGAAAGCTTTCAGCAATGTGGTGAACCAGACCTGTCCATCTTACTAATGATGTAGCTGGAATATAAATAGAACATTAGGCTCACATCACGTTGGTCGGTTCCTAAAACATCATTTTTCACGGNATAAAATACCTGATAAAATCATTGAATAGTTGTTTTTTTTCTTTTGTTTTTGCTGTTGCTGTTTTTTAAGTCNATATCCTAAAGCAAATCTACTTAAAGAGCACAGTCATTTGGGTTTCTCAGCCTCAAATAGCGATAAGCTAAAATTGGGAGCAAGTCACTGCACAATGGATCTCAAATACTCCTGTGGTATGTAAGCATATTTCACATAGAGACAGGGTTGTCCCGTGATGGTGTGTGTGTGTATATATATATATATATATATATATATATATATATATAGACTTATGTAAATAAATATTATATTTAGCCATTGTGCTTAAAACGAGTTGAAATGCCATTTACAGTCGCATGTAGTCCAGATAGAAGCTCCATATACTTCAGCATATGTTTATTTCAGCAAATTCATTGTTATCCTTTGCATAGATGTAGGTGTTACATGGAACTAATACATAAACTTGATTTCCCAGCATGAAGTGCTGTGTACTGGTTATTTGATGCACAGTTATAACATGACTGAACTGCCTTAAGAGAACAGCTTCCAATTAATTCGTGTCATTGCTTCCCTGAACAATGCTGGACAGCATTTATAACAATATTGGCAAAGCAGGGGTCCAAAGTTTATTGATGGTGACTGCAGAACAGAGAGTTCTATGCCAGTAATTAGGCTCTCTCTACTTTCATTCCAATATGAATGGAAGGATTTTATTGATTGGCATTGGGCGCCTGACATGTGATCGCTGGTAAATCTAGCTCTGCCTTAGATCTCTGGAAAAAAAAAAACATAGAAAAAGAAAAATGGGGAGGGGGCGAGGAGGATGTTGAAATATTAATTTCATCTTTAAAAGCCTGGAACTCATCACCAGACGTACTGGGGAGTAAAGGATTGAATGTTACAGAACCAAATATAGACCATTTTGCATGAAATTTGCAACAGTGACACATTTCCAGCAAGGATATTTAAAACAGCAGGCTAGCTAGGAGAACATTAACCTATGCAATGCCAGGGGAGGACAATGTATACAATTACAAGGTTAGTATGGAGATGTATTTGACATGTATTCAGCATGAACAGAGTTGGTGAAATTATTTGTGCTTAAATGTCAATTGTGAGAATAGGATGTACAGTTAAATGATGCAATATATAATACTTACATGTCTACTCCAATACAAATCCCTGCAAACGTGTAACATATTCTGTACATAGTGATACATTTTATTAATACTAGTCACATGGATTCAGGGATGTGGACAGTTAATTAAATGAATAATTAAAATACAATGTTTCTTGTACGCCTAGTTATAGAATATTAATGAATCCATAGAAAACCTTTAGTAAAGTAATAAAAAAAAACACCTTTTACCACACACTTAGCAAGCGCTTCTCTCCTTATATAGGCTTCTATGTTGCATAAGTTACCAGCTACTGATCATTACTAGAGATATTTGGTGTGGTGCAGTTGAGGGCAATGGGGAAGATGTATAGCCAAGATACAACAGAAGGCATAGGGCTCTCTATACTAATCGCCATGGACAACCCTGATATTCACGTGTGTGTTGTATATGTACATGTGCGTATGTGCTGGTTTTCTCCTGGCACACCACAGCTGTTCTGCGGATAGAGCCGTGGAGTTCTCCCCTGCAGTCATTTACCTCTGGCTACTTCCTATTCCGTCTTTCCTCCTGTCAGTCATCCTGTCTGTCTGTTATCAGAAGCATTTTATAAACGTGATCTATAGGGGGCTTACCCTCTAAGCTGGCACATTGCATTATAACCCCTATAATCTAGAGAGAGAGTGTGTGTGTGTGTGTGTGTGTTGGTTATTTTCATATTCAGAATTTTGTATTTTTCCACCATATAAATACAAACATTAAAAATCAGAGAAACCCAAAATGTAGACATTCTGTCGAAGTAGCAAATACTTAATAAAAAATTGTAAAGTATTAATGATAGGAATAGGGATACATGCCTTGATTCTATGTATGAAATGATAGCTAGTTTAAGTGCCTATTAAGCTCTTAATGTTTTTGAATGTCACTAAAGCCTTAAATCAATATACAAAATGTAATATCTGTCAGTAAGACTCCAGTGGATGANATGGTATGAATGCAGAATTCCCACAGACAATAACACATATCTATGGATCACATATTCGGCAATGTCTCAGCTGTTTGTAATGTGAAACATGGTTTCTGAATAATGTCCCTTTCAGTATGTATAACACAGGCAGGGCAGATTCCCCAATAAGCGCAATGGCCGTTTCCTGCCGCAGGAAGACAAGATCACTGGAGTGGGCATGAGAGATGCTCTTGGTTTGTTTGTTCTTGCAGGCTCTTGAATTATTAACACATTCATTATCAATTCCAGCTAATGCAAAGTGTATGCAGACTTAAAAACAATGCAAGCGAGTCAATTAGAGCCAAGATTGCTTCTCCTATGCAGTCCCTGTGTTGTGTAAACACAAACAAAACAGCCACCTGTGCTATGCAAAGCCTGCGCTATTTGCAGAGGACAGGAAAAGCAATAACCCCTTCCACATGCACTGACAAATGAATGATATGGATGTGTTCCCTATTTTATCATAATAAGCCAACAGGAAAAATGACAGAATGTTCTTTACACCTACAGACTAAGGACAAGACAACTGTTACGTGGAGAGAAAAAGCATATAAAAGCACTGCAAGAGACATATACAGTGCAATGATCAGCAGACGGTGGGTTCCCGTCCTCAGTAGCACTATATATCAAGGGTAATACCTGGGCCAAACTTTACTAAGCAGGGAGATAGAAAAGTGGGGATGTTGCCCATAGCAACCAATCAGATTCAAGCTCATTTTCTTCATTATGTAAAATTAAACGAAGAGCTTATTGGTTGCTATGGGCAACATCCCCACTTTTCAATCTCCCTGCGTAGTAAATGTGGGCCTGGTCTTAATTAGTAAAGGTCTGTTTTGGCAAAAAACCTATTTAAAATGACCAAAATTATTTTCATGAGGATAGTCGAGTAGAGGCAGGAATAAAGATGTTAAATTAACTCATTCAAAGTTAGTCATTACCATGACTGTGACAGATGACTTTGTGCTTAGATTCTTCACTACAGAGATTGGAACATTAGTGTAATCAGATTGGGTGCATTAATTGATTGCATGACATTTGTGGTGGTTAATTGTTGCAGTCTTTGAAGTGGCCGCGATGTAATTATGAGCAGTATTTGCTGCAAACATGCGAGATAGAGAAACTGCTTTGCTGAACGCAGCTCAAGATCAATATACTAATTTACTAAACTAGAATCTGCTCCTAATCATGTATTGCACTTCACCAACTAGAGTCTCTCAATCAGCAGCTGCCACAGAGTTCACAGGATTCACATTGACCTATCCATAGACCCACAAAAATGAATCATTACTTAGGTATGGAAGTTCCTGTCTTAACCAGAATGGATAAAATAGTGGTGATATCTGAATATTTTCCAGTACTGTACAAACTAAATAAATATCTTTCATACAGGTACAAACAGGTCTTACGTGTCGCTGCAGAAGTGCCAGCTTTTCCAATGAAGGCAGCGGAGACATTTATACAAAAATGGGAATGTATGCCTTATGCTGGCCATACACCAGTGGGATCCATCGCATGTGCTAAATGGATTTTATTTTCCACATGCGATGTACATGAAATCCGGAGTGATTTACCTGAATCTTGTCTGCAGCAGGTAAGATTCAGTGATGCAATGTGCGACCACGGGAGTTCGCATCACATTATCACATAACTTCCTGGTGTATGGTCAGCATTACTGTCATCACTGTAATAACCAAATATCTAAGATGATATCTAGGTAATTCGTAGTGCATAAGGATCAAACTATTTGTGATGTTAGTTCAATAAATGTAAACATTGCCCTTTCTAAATCATTCAAAGATTCCCAGGTTGAATAGGTACTTTTTGTTAATACTGATAATAGCTTGCTGTATCTCAATAATGATTATGGCTAACATGTGGGATGTAAAATGTTTACTAAAAAAAATATTGCCAAAGCACAGAAACATTGGGTGGATCCAAAGTCACCAAACTCAAAATGAACAAAAAGAAAACAAACTTCCACAAAAGGAAACTTACAAGAAGGCTGAAAATGCAAACAGTCTATTAAAGCTAGCAATTTAATTACAGCCTTGGAACATACCACAACCAATGTCACATGAAGCGTTAGTGGTGACAGATGGAGCCAGCTTTCATTATTCTGTTATTATGATACACTGTAAGTCAGAGACTCTTATCTGTAAATATTACACAAAGCTGTTTCACACCACAAGCACAGAGAAGTATTACCCAATAAAACATGAGGCATAAGAAAAAAGGAATCACTCCAAAATATAAATATTGAACATTATCAACACAAATCATTACAAATATGTGCGACAGTGGAGAGACTGGGAATAAAAAAATTAAATTGCATCTATTTAACAACAACAGTATAATATAAATACTAATATATATATATATATATATATATATATACATACACACACACATATATATATATATCTGAACTGTTGTTGTTGTCGTTATAGTAACTCATTTTCCACACATTATTCTATCTTTACATGATCACAACAAAAATGAGGTTCCACAGCATACTTACAATACAACTTTGAATGCATAACAAAGAGCGACTGCATGCAGGAGGCTGTCTATGCCTGCTGTGCTGTGTCAGAATACACTGATAACATCTAACAACCTGGGCACCTGTGTCAACAGCTCCCTGCTCGTTTTGGTCCTGGACAAATGGTACACAGAGCCACAACTTCATAGTTAATTTACAGCAAGTATAAAAAGGTACATGTGAATTATTCAGCAGGCAATTAAAGCAAGTCCATCAACAAAACCCTTTAAAATTCAATCGAAAGTATAATTAGAGGTTTAACGTTTAAAAACCACTCCATACTTTGTACTGATCGGTACATGATTTTAGCTGCAGAGAACCAACACCACATTTCTGTCAGTGGCATAGTCACAAAAACTATACTCATTGGTCAGATTCAGATCTTTAGTCACTCAGGATTTAGTCATGTACGGGCAAAACCATGTTAAATTGCAGGGGGGTTAAATTTAATTTGTTGCAATCAGTATTACAGGTAAGAGATGATGTTTTCAGCCCAAGTCTAATAACAGTGTAATACCCTGTTCACTCTTACTACCCTGGTAATTCAATAATTTACTACCAGGGTAGTTTGTGGAGGCTCTGAATTACCCTGGTCACTATCCCCATTCACACTGCTGAATTACCCTGGTCACTATCCCCATTCACACTGCTGAATTACCCTGGTAATTCAAAAACTACCCTGTTCACACGGAACCAGGGTAATTAGGTGAAACATGAGTTTCACCCTCATCATACAGCCGTGATTGTAAACTATAACTTTTTTTTACATTTTTTTTCTTATGGGTCTAGTGTGGACATCAACGCCAATGCATATTCAAAGGCAATGCATATATATAAATATTTGCTGTGTTATATAATTGAACCACTGCCAGTGTCTGTAGACAGAAATCTGAGCAGCATGTAAGCAATGGCATTACTACTTTACTGTGCTGGGGTCCTTGATTCCATTCTGACCATATCACAAACTCCATTGGTTTATGACTTCACTAATTTCCCCTTCTGACTACAACTACAGTATATCATACACTCGGACTGTTCTTGAATACGATTATTATTCTCCCTTTATACGTTTTCATGTTGCTCTTGTACAACGTCTAATAGTTACACAAATAACTATACAGCAATAGCCGGCCACTGTGACCTTGCAATCAAATATAGATTTCAACACAAGGGAAAATTGAATTAAATATAATTATCATGATATTCTCTGAAAATAAACAGCGCATGAATGACATATAACAGGCTCTGCGGGAGGCAGCAGTGTAATATCTGGAAATAGCATACCAAATGGATGTAATCGAGTTACAGTACAGGTCCAGCAGCACAGTCACAATCGAGCACAAGACACCAATAAAACAGGAAAAGACTGGGGATGTGCGGTCACTAAAATCACCAAAGCAGATATATATGGTCTAATAAAAATGTACCCAATATGCTCCGCTTATTCTTCAGGTGCAGTGGGCATCTGGAGAAATCACCGACAGAAGACCTGCCTTCATCTTGTCCTCCTTGCTGGGAGAAAAAAAAAAAAGGTAATTCTAGAATGAAATATCTGCATAAAAAAACAATATACATAATAGTATTATGAATACATACATACATTTCCTCAAACACAGAGGTCTGGAATTCCTGCACAGAAAAGAGGAGTGAAATCCATGGTCACTCCCTCTTGAACCCTACCTTAAATCCCCTGGATGGAAGCAGATCAACTACACACCGCCCGACTCATTCTGCATGTCTATCCCTGACTACATTACAGGTAATAGCCATGTAGAACACGCTCATGGATCGCATGCACAGATGCCAACCACGTATGTGCAGATGTCGCTATTTAGGGAATTTGCGCAAAAGGTTTGTNTTAATCCCCCAGTGTACCGGGATCTGGATCCAGCCCTTTGAGGTTATCTGTCAATTAAAAAATAACTTCATTGATTTGAAAGGGGACTTCTCTCTCACTGTTTACCTGGCTCTGCTACTTTTATTATACTGGAGAATCAGTGTGGGTTCTGTTCTGTGCACTTTTTTTAGATTTCATATTTTTATGTTAGAATTCTCTAGTTCGATTGGCTGTTGTATGTGATCTCAATTAATAAATAACAATATCAGAGCACATAATTATTTACAGGAGGGGTGGGCAACGTGCGGCCCTCCAGGTGTTGTCAAACTACACCACCCAGCATGCTTGCCAGGTATCCACTATATCTATGCAGGCAAAGCATGCTGGGACGTGTAGTTTGACAACACCTGGAGGGCCACACTTTGCCCACCCCTGATTTACAGGGTAGTTTATTTAAATATATAGTTGTCATACTTCGTATCAGACAAAGGGCCCAATTCAATTCTGCGCAGTGTTCAAAATGTGTGTTATTTCGTAAAGTCAAATGAATACAAATTCCACAACAAAAAACTAGATTCACAAGACCTAAACATTTTTTATCATCCTATTAAATGAATTACTTGTGCGTATTTTCCTTGTTCAATTGAAAAATAATGTGCCTGTAATGCACTGCTCTTTGCACATTTTCATTCGCACCTCTGAGAGGTATGAAAGGTAATAGAAATATATGTGGGGGAAATTCTCTTGTTTACAACTACAGTGCCAGTTGCCGACAATCAATAACAAAGCAGTAACAACATAAAGTACTAACTACATTTATTAATGAATAAGCTGTCTGACAATAATGACAGAGCAAACTATTTTCATAAAAAAAGCAGTTAGTAAATTCTGTTGTTACTGTTTTAATATTGATAGTCGACAGTATGATTTCCTATCGCCAACATTTGCNCAGATGAATCACTATAGACAATGGCAAATGTATGAATTTCATTAATACACAAACTTTGTCCATAGTGATTCATCAGCGCAATGAAAGAGCAAACTGTTGTTTCATTAATAATCGCAGTTAGTCAGTAGTTCAGGGAAGGGAAAAGGGAAGACAAACCTCACCCGCCCGCTTACTATCTTGTGAATGGCAGGTAGTAGTAGGGGCCTTATTTCTAGATTGTACCACTATGTCTTCCCTCCCATCCCAGACCATTAGGAATCCCGTAAGAGGGCCCAAGAGTCTCATCTAGGTAAACGTCTAGGCAAGGAGAACTGGGAAACCCGNCATGAGAATATAGGTAAGGCCTCTATTGATGTTCTTGTCCAGGAGACTAACAAGAACATGTATTCTAGATGGTATCTTGTTCATTGCATGTTTCCTTAATGTTCCCCTGATTGCTGGAGATCTTGTGGTGAGGTGGGATCTTTTCTTCACACATGGTGGTCCTGTCAAAGTATATCTGCTTTCTGGGATACAGTCCTGGGGCCGATTCATACCCTCACAGGCCAGGCTCTTCCCAAGGAACCGACACATTTCCTTCTCAATCATCTTACTGTAAAAGTTGCTAAGCGCAGAGGTAACCTAATTAAACAAACCAGCAATGCTGGCAATACATTAATAGCGAAACACTGTCTTCTATGTGCATTGGTATCTTTGATTCTATATTGTCTGATCGCTCTCTGCAAATGCAGTGAAACATAATTGTGAACCATGTATAATATGCACAATTATAAATCTTAAGTACTTTGGCACGATCAGGCATTATCATTGCTACCTACACACTAATCGGATATTGTTTCTAGGTACAATGCTTCATGACTCCATGGAAAAGTGTAGAAACGCACCATAGATAATAACATTTGAATGGTGGTATTAACGTATGTGCAGACTTGTTAAAATGTTTTTAATTAGGATTGGGTACAAACTGCAACAAAATTTGTGCGTGCTCCTTCTAATAATATGAGGTAAAGAATACATTGAATCACTATATGGAATCTTAAACTGATTTTATTACACAGATAAATATGATGAATAAATATGAAAAATGCTGTTATAAAAAAACACCAATTCGGGAAAACTTCCAATTCAGCGGTTTTGTTGCTCTTTTCTATCTATATCACTTCACTGAGGCAGCTAATAAAGTCACCTTGATATCTCACCACTATCCCAATAGACCTAATATTTCCATCCATCAATTAAAGTTACCCACACGCAGTCTATTTCTGTTGACAACACTGCAATAACCAAACTCAAACACACATACACTGCATCAATATAAACCCGCTTATATATCCATATATGTCAGTAGAGGGGCAAGGGAACAAACTCTGGAACAGTTCCCTAGGTCTGTTACTACCCAGTCATGGTATAATGTTTGTAAAATTGTAAAGTGATATGATATAAAATGGCACTATTATAATAATNATTATTATTAACAACAACTAATAAATAAAAAAAAATAGCTATGCCCAGTACAAAGTAACTATTAAGGTTAGAATGTGTTAGGATAGAGGGGACTGTTAATCTTTCCTGTGTAAGTAAGCTTAGCAGTCACCTTCTTAAGAAACAAGGTAATTACATATGCTTACTATACAATAACTGTGCCTAACCCAGAAGCGGACAGAGATTACAGAAATAGGATGCGGTATTTTCTTGTACTGACAGTCCTCGATATATGAAAATGACTTCTGTTTTAGTAGGGCTGTTTTCTTATTTCTATAGTGGTGTATGTATCAGAGACAGATCTTCTACCTGATAAAAGAAATAAAAACTTTTCCTCTTGACCCTCATTTAAAGTAACATCTGTTCATGCAACCCACAGACTGATATGACTGAGCAGGCTTCTCATCCTCATTCTGCTTGGTGCTATAAGCAACTCTCTGAGCCATCTGGCTGCCTTCTCTGGAGGAAGAAAAGTAGATTTAAATAAAAAAAAAAAGTAAATATGAAATATGTTTTGCATTGCTATTGATAAGGGAGAAAAGGACAGNGTGCTAATATTAGACAGTGAGAAGACAGAACAGTGGGTTAAAGAGAGCAGAGAGATTATTTTAAACAAAGGCCCTCTGGATAATTCTGCAGAGCGCTACTAGCCCAATGGGACCGATGACCTCACAGCGCAAGCGAGAGAGATGTTCCCCTCTAACTGTCTTTCCAGCAATAGACACAGCAGCTAAATATAGAGACACCAATATTTTCAACATGACTTTTGCATCTGTAATGGAATGAAAGCTCACATGTGGGAATAGAAAACCAGAGAGAACAGTACCTAACCTTCTCATACTCCAGTTAAAAATAATATCTCAGCTGCATGTGACAAGGCTTAGTTCAATACCAGCTGAACTGTGGATCTGTATGGAAACAACTGATAAATGACAATTAGTCCATACTGGTTATACACTATTTCAGAATACCCATCACATGAGCCCACTGGAGACAGCTGACTACGGCACAGTTTCCACTAGGTGAAGGCACAAGTCTCTCAGCCGACACAGCAGAAACTATAAATTAAAGATGAGGACTATAAGATAGTAATTGAATCTACCACTAGGTACCTGCCAAAGACCCTGTCATTCTTTCTACTGGGTATACTAGGTATGATAGTAGAACTAAGCAAAATAGTGAGGCATTAAAAAAAATAACCCTTTGTTTTTATGTAATAGACTGAATAAACAGAAGTCTTTATAGATATAAACTTTATCTTATGAAAAAGGGTTAATGGAAAAAACATTGTCATGAGGGCTAACATACAATTAACCCACTGACCTAAATGCTTGTGTCATTGAGATATCCCAACTATAACTTCAAAGGATGTGAAGCCAAGTCAGGAATTTACCATATGCTCATTCCATTAAACCCAGCGGATAAGTAGATCTCTGTATTTTATTGTAATGGTTTAAGAAAAGCTCCAGTAACTCAACTCTATTTTGTATTCAAGACATTGAAGGAACCAACCAACTTATTATAACTGCCTTCCTTAGAACTTGAGACTTTCAGCCGTACCATCATCGACATGCCCAATCTCATCTGAAAATAAGATTTACTCTGCGCAATTAAGGTCCATTAATGGGAGCCCTGAAGCATATGGGCCTGGTGACAAACAAGAACATCATGACAGGTCATAGGACGATAGACCAATGCCTCAGTCCATTAACAGAAGAAGATTACCGCCAGTGGTCAGTAATGCCACCATAGGGCCTGGCTCTAAGGATTTATNCTTTGAATAAGACATGTATAGCCATCAGGTAAAGAAAGGCAGTGATAGAAGCCATACACAAAGTGGCGGCGTGGCACAATGAAAGCCGTGTCTGCTCCAGTAATTCATTTCTGAGGAAGATCTGCTTAGAGTCAAGCAGAAGACAAAGCCATATAACTACAGAGGAATTCCTCCTTGACCAGAAATAAACTATGGCTATTTTGGGCAACACAGGCTTTGTAGAAACATAAAATAGAATGTGCTTATCTTTAGTCTTCAGTCTTGTTATCTTAACTGCATGAGGTCATATAGACAAGCCATGCACAGAATACCAGTAACACCACATGAGATCCCTATGACAACCACAACACAAAGCACGTATTACCCACGTTCAATAAATGAACCCCTGGCTTACATAACAGGAAATCAGAGAGATTAAAGTGCATGGAAAGTCAGAAGTAACATGAACACATCCAGTTCACAAACAAAATAAATAGGTCTAAAAAAACCTTAAGTTACTTCTCTATTATTATATCCNGTGACAAATAATATTTCTTTTTACAAGCATCTTTCACTTAAATAGTTTTAGTAATCTGAATTGTGTTCCGGGGCTGTCACTATTCCAGAATTCCATTTTTGGCGGAGACCGTGTTATAATCTTGGCAGGTTATTCTAACTTTCTGTGTGGGCCTAAAGAGAAATGGGACGACTCTCTCTGTGGTAGACAGACATAATGACTCCCATTCATCCAAAGACAATAATACAAAAAATGTTTTTATTATATATATATATATATATATATATATATATATATATATATATATACACACACACACACACACATCGTTCGTAGATGGTGGCAAATAAATAATAGGTTTCTATAGGGTTCTGAAAGGCCATCACATAAATACAAATAAAACTTATTGCAAGAAAGCTTTCTAAAGCCTCACTGTAGCTTATACCCCGTTCACACAGACTACCCTGGTAAATCTTTTTTTTAATGAGCAGGGTTGTTAGTTATGGATTTGAATTACCCTGATAATTCTCAAACTACCCTGGTCAACACCGTTCACACTAAGCCAGGGTAGTTAGTAGTAATTTTAGCGCCGTTCACACTGAGTACACTACCCCGGTAGTTCAGTCAACCCAGGAAGTTGACTGAATTACCTGGGTAATAGCCCTCTGTGTGAATGGGGTATTAGAAGACATTACAGCATTTACTAGATTATAAGCACTTTTCTTTACATTTAAGTTAGAATTCTGTAAGTAATAAGTGCATCAAATACTTCCATTGTAACTTTCAAATATACAAAACAATGGTAATGTAATAATATAGATAGAAGCATGGAGCTCACGTAGCCCATGGAAAAGCACTGCTGCCACAGTTGGCAAACTTCTGCTATGTAATGAAAGCTTCAATAGGCAATACAGGCTGTGTCTACTGATTTACACCAGGCAGCAATAGGTTAATGATCCTTTCCCCCAGACACTTGCAAAATGACTGTAATTTCAATAGGGGCAGAGAAATGTCTGTTTAAGCAGGAAACATGGTGTAGAATATCCTTCCTGAATACAACCACGTAATGGTCATTATTAAAGTGGAGCTGGGCACTTACAGCGGACTGACATTATGACAGAAGGCAGATATATGAAGATGAAGCGATTCTGTACACAGAGCAGTTATCATAATGAACCAACATTTTGCTCCATTTCAAACCCCATCATATCTGGATAAATGGACGCATTGTTGCACACACAAGGACTACAAAGACACTTTAGCTATTTCACGGTCTGCATAAAAGGTCTGTGTGTTTAGGCACATTGCCTTAATAGGAATATCACATCTACCACATGTCTTTCTCAGCTATATTTGCTTGGAGTGACATGNTCTAAGTCATGGATGCGAAAGACATTTTTTT
>JABWIB010006287.1:7138-20820 GCA_016617825.1 Platyplectrum ornatum
TGCACACCCATAAATAAATTATATATATATATATATATATATATATATATATATATATATATATATATATATATATATAGATATAAACAGCAGGACGGCAGGTCATATGACTCCAGCACGTGAGAGCATGTTTTTAAATTGCAAGTGGGGGAGCACTAAATGCTTAACCATGGTGAGGCTCTTGGGCACCCAGTCGTTAAATAGGTAATGTGCCCTTCCGTTTTGAAAATTCAGATTGTCATGGAAAGGGAGGAATGATGATAGGTGAGACTTGAGACCTTTTTTATTATGCACTGCCTTCCAGGTGGACCAATTCATCATTAGTAATGGGTTCATCTGTATTTTATTTTAAATTGGGAGCAGTTGGCATGAAGGAAGTAGGGGAGAGAGGGGTGTGATCCAGCTGTGTATTAATATAATATTCAGTGTTATGGATCCAGTCCCGGAGATGGCGTAGATGGCAAGCCTGGTTGTAGAGTTTGTAGAATGGAGGTTTAAGCCTCCATTCGGTTTAGTCTGTTGGAGTTTGACTAGAGCACATCTTGAGTGTTTTCCCTGCAAATAAAACCTCTAAATGCCCTGTTAAGGATACCTTCGTTGCTAGGTGGTAACAGGATGGGAAACATCTGGAGAGGATACAGAAGCTGGAGAAAGATCACCATTTTGATCAGATTCACCCGACCCAAGTAGGATAGTGGGATGTTATGCCAGTGAGATAGAGAGGTACACACTGCCAATATCAAAGCTTTTATATTTATGTTGTAAAGGGTGTGGGCTTTTTTTGGATAAATGTAGGCCAAGGTGTGTCATGGAGGGCTGCGCCCACGTAAGCTGGAACTGAGCGTGCCAGGCGGGTTTATGGCCAGGGCCTATGTAAATGCCATGGAAACTAGGTGAGTGTTGGAGCAGACATAGGAGCAGGTCTAGTGCCAAATTAAATAGAAGGGGGGACAAAGGGCATCATTGTCTGGTACTTCAAGTCATGAACATAGGGGGGCTTTTGCTTGCGTTTATTAACAGGGAGGTGGATGGGGAAATATAGAGAAATTGAATAAAATGAGCAAAACCCATTACAAAATTCCAGATTTGGAAGATAGCTTGGAGATGTGCCCAGGAAACTTGGTTGAGAGCTTTTTCGGCGGCTAAGCTGAGCAATAATTGTGATGTGCAAGTTGGGTCTGCTTTGTGGGAGGTTAAGATAGTCGCCACTGCCGCCTTCACCACCTTCATTTAATGCCTACCATGTACGTATCCAAACTGATGAGATGTGAGCAAGGAGGGCAGCATAGTCTATAGGCAATTGTACATTATCTTAGCTTAAAGTCCTGGTTAAGCAGTGCGATGGGTCTGTATGATGAAATTAACTCAGCTGGCTTGTTCGGGTTTTAGTGTGGGCCTGGTTAGAAGATATGTGGATATGTGGGGGATGAGGAGAGTAGGGTGTTAAACAAGGCCGTTAGGGTGGGTGTGAGTTCTGGTTTTAGCAGTTTAAAGAACTCTGTCTGGGCCAGGGGACTTGCCGTTTTTAAGGGACGAAATGGCGCCAGAGACCTCTGCCTCCCTGATTCTTTTCTATTTGGGGGGGATGAATGTCATGCAGTAGCGCATTATGGCAATCAGCATGGTCAAGGGTAGCAGTATAAAGGAAGTATGTATGGAATTAAGTAAAACACTTAACCTGTGGCCCATTAAAAAAGCAATCTTAACTATCCATGGTGCAGTTCCAAGGGCATGTTGAAAATGCATCACATTGCTATGCTTTTATAGCGCTCTGGCTATTCAAAGAGCCGTATTCACTGTGAAGCACTATTAGGAAGCGCTTTTCAAATAGACAGTGAAGTCTGCTGGTTTTTTAAATGACTAAACCTTTTCACTGTATCATCATTCCGCTGTCCTCAGTAATATATGCATATTGTTTATATATATATATATATATATATATATATATATATATATATATATATTCCATGTTCCCAGATAATAAGACCTACCCCAAAAATAAGCCCTACCCTAATTTTTGCTAAACAGTCCAAAATAAGCCCTACCCTGAAAATAAGCCCTACTCTGAAAATAAGCCCTATTGAATTCCCCAGGACAGGGGGGACATGAAGGGTACAAAAACAGGACTGGGGGGCATGATTTTGTATCACTTCGTCACTCATTACTGAACTTGCAAAAAGTGCTGTTCTGTTTTACCAGCACTTTTCTTTAGGCTGCCTATGATTAGTAAAGTTCTTTATTAAAAGTTCAACTATAGGCTCATATACACTACAACGCATAACTTAAATAATGAGCAAATGAAGTAGATATTAATGTGCAATGGTATAAAGCAAAGTAGTCCACCATAGCTTATGGTAAAAGGTGCACGTTGGGACTTTTTACAGTTGAATAGCTCCTGAAAATGTTCGAGATTTTAAAAGTCACTGAGTTTGGCTTTTACATCATCAAAAAAGTAATTAACTTTAGTCTAGTCGCAGCGGCTAAGTCTTACATTGTGGATGTTTCCTTCAATAACAATGTTTGATATGATTTTTGTTTTAACTCCAGCAATGATGATTAAGACAAACATATTGTGTTTATTTTTACAAGGAATTATATAGCTGAAATATATGTTTTGGAATACATTTGAAAATGACCACCTATATTTTACAATTGCCCATTAAAACCAGTGAATACAGTAATGGCTGCTAATGCATCTCTGACACATTTAGAAGCACCTGGATGCTTTGAGATAAGTATCAGGCATTTCTAACGCCTTAGCTGTCTCCTGAGCACTTCCGTGTTCTGTGACCTCTTCTGTGCATATTATGCATCACAAAGTAAATGGGAGTTCTGATTTCTGTGAATTAAAATGAAATCACCTTTCATTTCAGTTTATACTTTTATTCAGTTACAATGTCATTATTACTACATCAAAGCTTCAGTTCCTCTCCCAAATTACTTAGTTTGGATGCCATTGTACCAGCTCGAAGTGGGACTTTTGAAGTTGGGGTATGGGCAAAATTTGATAAATGTTCCCCTCCAATCTGGAGGGGTGAGACTTTTACAAGGAGACGGGGCTTAGGAGCAGAAAAGGTGCCGGTAAACCATTCCGGAGTATACCAGCCCACTTCAAGCACTGCATTATATGATTTAGTTGACCCCTGGAAAATGGCAAATAAACAAGCTCTTTTGTGAACCTACTCTAATTTAGTAATCTTTTGGTAGGTCTCTTTTGCTTCATATTTGTTTATATGTCTGCAGTGTATAGTTTGGTTATATGTGTTGGGGAGGTACTGTCTTTAGGATAGAGTCAATGCCTAATCAACAAATTGGGTCATAAGACTGCAGCCTAAGGCACACAACTTTATGGGGCATCAGTGCAGGACTTTTCAGGGTGTATTCTATAGTGATGATGAATGTAAATAGAGGGGATGTTGCTGTAATATCTTATCAAATGACTTCTATATATGTCAGATTTTTTTATACTGAATCCCTTTATTTTAACGTTGTCAACTCCTGGATTTTGAGCAATTCTCCCGGTATACTGGGAGAGTCTGCAAATCTACCAGGACTGCGGCTGAAGCAGGGATTTCATTAAATCACTGCCTCCAATTCCGATGGGTACTATGATGGTGACATCACATCTGTCCATTATGAACAAATGTATGGGGTCTCCGTCCAGGGGGCCGAACTTTGGGCATAGATTGTGCCCTCTGTCGCCACCCCCATACTGCCGACTCTTCACAACGGATGTCTCTTCCCTGACTTCAGCAAATATGCACATGTCAGATGTTAGGGAGCAAATCAGTTCAGTGTGCTCATCCTTGGTAGTATGAGTTCAGTGTGAGTTCTCTCCACTCACCCAAAGTATGCGAGGTTGGCAGGGGAGGAGATATACATTTTACAGTAGAGAATTGGTGGTCCACGTAGGGACTTATGGTAGGTCGATGGAAATAGAAGTTGCAGCTGATAAACCTAGGACGTCGTAGATAAGGGAATGATGACAGCCTTTAAATAGAAATAACGTTCTAAGAAAGACTTTAATATGGGAATAAAATGAAATAGAGATCTGCTGCAGTAGTTAAACGTAGGTCTTATAATGATGTCATCAACCTTCTAGCGAACACAATGAATAGGCTCCCACATACAAAAATAGGTGCGTGATGGAAATTTGATTAATGTTCTATGACAGCAGGTCATAAATGAGCCTCAGTAAGAAATCACGCTCAATGACTGCTTCACATTGACAGTGATGGGAACCAACAAAAAGCATTACCATTTTATTATCAAAGGTAAGCAAAATAAACATGATGCACAAATAGAGCCTTCCAGCGATACTTTCCTTTTACTGTACCCAATGAATTTACATTGTAGATGTCAGTGATGTCATGATCAGATCAGCATCTAAAATGTTTCCCTAAGGGAAATCTCTATCTCTGCCTGCATTCCTTACATTGTCTTGTGAAATACACAGAAAACCTTCACCTGGAAAACATTGTGTACAACCCCTACAGAGACACATTGTATGATACTGCGAGGCGTATGTAACAATATACGCAGCATTGTGGCAAAATCATTTGTTTGGTCCCACCTCATTGTTGAATATTCTCCGATACGCACAGTGCCATTTATCATTGGTAGCACATGCTCTATTCTAATATGTGGTCAGGAACAAATGTTAATAAAGTAACCTTTCACAGAAACATCAAGCTGCCGTAAATCAATGCTTTAGTTACAGAGGAGGCTTTAATGGGGGCTAGCTCAGCATTACAAGTAAATAATAATAAGTAATAAACTCTATATTCTCTCGACTATCAGGGCTATTGTGTTTAGCAACATGCCTGATATAAATCTAAAACCAGAAAGTAATAACAGCTATATGATGGGCTGGTACCAGGGATTGTAGATTCCAGAACTAGTTAGAGTTAACATTAGTTGTTCTAAAACTTAAGAGATCAGATTAGATTTACTAAGATTGGTAAAATGGAGATGTTACCCATAGCAACCAATCCGATTCTAGCTGAAGTTCTCTAGTATGTAATAGGATAGCTAGATGGCTTCTATAAGTGGTAAACTATAGCCTTTGGAAGTATGCTAGATACTGTCATCAGGACCAGATTAACAATGGGCCTAATGGGCCTACAACCCCGGGCCATCTCCAGACCTCCCACTGAAGTGCATGAGGATGAATGATAGTGACTGATGTTTTCCTCCTCCAAAGCACTGACATCCACCTGCATGCACTGCAGTACAACAATGCCAATTGGCAGGACCCCTGCCAATAATGGTTGGCAGCTGTAATAGTACTGATACAGCTAGCCAGGCTGAACTAGGGTCAGTCTGCGTTTCCAGTTCCAAATACCATAACAAAAATACTAACATTTTAGTTAGACACAGATGGATAATCACAATTACCATGAATGAGGAGAAGAATATTATGATGCATTCCTGAGAAAGAAAAGATTTAATAAAAGTGATAAAGTTAGTTTGAAGTTAAAACACTTGCAGCCCAACAGAAAAAGACATGATATGCCCACTGACTGCATGTAGTCAGGCTCGCTCGGTCCTCACACCACAGATTGCAAATACGGTTTCTCCACCCCCGACTGATAAAATCGAAGGCTGACATTGAGAATATAGGGGACTGTACACTGCTTTATCTCACTTTAATAAAGGGGCAAGGTGCCCAAAACGCGTCAGTAGCAACAAATCTCATCAGCAGCTTCAGTTACCGGAGCATCAGGTCTTCCAGTGGCCCAGGTTTATTGTTTTCTTTGTGGCTTTTTGCTTTGTTATAGTATTTACTTTCAGCTTGAGGACTGTTTCTTTTAATGTGTGTATATATATTTTATTAGCATATTTTGTGTATTTTGAAGCGTTATAAGTAGAGGGGACTCCTCAATAAGGATCATCCAGGACTTTATTCCCTTTATTCCATTCATGCTACATCCTAGGCTGGGTTTTTTCACAAAGATTTACTTGGTCAGCGCCTTCTTTTTTAACTTTCTATACTTATTTTTGGAGGTTGTAGTACAGTTTTGAACTGCTTAATCTATTGCAAACACAGGTGCTGGATGCACTCTTCATGGCATTTCTTTACTTACATTAATATTAATTTTTATTTAAAAAACCAACATTCCCTATTTCTCAGTCCCTGGATTTATGCAAGGCAGTGTGCTTGTGTGCCTGACTTCTGCATGTTGGACATATTGAATTTCCTTCAGTCAATCAGATGAGTTCACTGACACACATACATAAGCAGTAGAAATCTATCACTGCTTTACACATAAAAAATATAAATGTAATATATGGATGAGGGCTATACTATACTATTAAATATTATTGTATTGCATTTCTATAACGTGTAAAATATTTAACCAATTTTATAATCATTTCTATTCTTAATTGTATTCCTATCATACTGCCTCTAGGTGGCACTGCAGAGTAGAAATATGCTTAGAATGTACATTATGTGATCTATACTGCAGTCTGCAGCGCTGAATGTAGCTCCTATATAGCACAATCACTGTCAATACGTTAAAAATAGAGATATTTTTGTTTAGTACTCTCTTACTGTAAGTACATCATTTTTCCAATTTACCAAGGTGTAATGTGTAGCATGCTTTAACTGCATAGACATAGTTGATACCTGACAGAGCATGCTAGGACGTGTAATTTGATTTCATCTGGAGAGCCGCACTTAGCATACCCCTGGTCATAGCTGCCAAATATGTTGCCACTTCTTTTACCTATGTGTACATACAGTTGTTGAATATTGGTAATGCAATATAGATTCTCATAGTTTTATGGTTTATGTGCATTTAGGAATTATATTATTTATATATATATATATATATATATATATATATATATACAGGCACTTTTAAATCTATCAAAATAAAATGTATTATCCCTTTATCCCTGCTTTGAAAAATAAGGTCTGTGTAAAATAGAGGCGACCAGTTAACCAGATATGAAACAAACCTTTCATGTACTAGTATCAATTGTCAGCGTTGGATTGAAAAGGCAGAAAATAGAGGCACAGAGAGCAGGAAGGAGGGAGGGAGGGTGGATGGAGATTCATTGAGGTGGAGTATTGGAGTCAGGCTGAGAATTGTCTCTCACTGTCAAATGCGCAAGAACTGGGACACTAACATCTATGAATGCACTGGCGAAAGGAACATTATAACTTTTACTTATCAGCTAAACAATGTTATGCACTCAATATAACCTGCTCTTCTGTATCAGTAACATTTTCACAACATTGTTAACAACTATTGCATGTCTTTCAATGGTTTACTTGTTAAAATTATATATGACATGAATAGTATTTATTTGAATTAGTGGGGCTAATTCCGTATTATCCGGGAGACTCCAGGATTTCTTGCAATTATCCCGGGAGGAATGGGTGGGACTTGAAGAGGTCATGCCCATTTATAGCAAATGTATGGGGATTGCCATCTGGGGGCGGGGCTTCAGGTGTGAAAATCATTCCCTCCACCCCATACTGAAGTTGCTGGCACTTGATTTCCCCCGGGAGGGAGAAACTAAATTTCGGCAACCCTGAGATAGCTTTTAATTGCGTTTCGGAGTTACTGCAAAAACAGGTGCAAATCTGCGCGTGGACATACCATTTATCAAAGTGCCAGGTTGTTGTGCTTTTTGTGCATGCAGGGAAAATACTTTACTTTTGCTTATTGCACACAAATACAGAATAGTTTTATTTTTAAACTGTAATTAGCCATGATCTAGGAAACGCCATCTCACAACTCTAATTTTGCTGTTTAAACATCCCTCTTCCAGCAGCTTAACAGGGATTTGCTGAGGTGTACATTTCCACCTGTCTAACTGTTTACTCTCAAACTAAGGAGTAAATGCTGATTCATTATATCGTGATTGCCAACTCTTTAAGTTGAATATCAGGGGGATTGTGATACCACCATTAAGGAGGTGTACATAAACAGGGGTCTTCATGAAACTGCACACCTCCACAGGCCTCAATGCAGGGAAATAGGACACAATTTCAGATGGCTAAAACCAGAGCCAGATTAAGACTTCAACTGCCGGAGACCCTGGTGTCGCCTGCCGCCAGACCCCAGCACAGAGGGGGGGGGGGGCGATTCTCAATAGTTTAACACTGGCAAAACTTAATTCACATTTTAATGAAGAATTGCAAACATACTGCATGCAGTAAACTGTCTAAAGTAAGCCCTCCCCTGAAATTAAGCCCTATCTAAATCACTGCCCTGTACTATGCTAACCCTCAAAATAAGCCCTATCTAAAACTAGCTGTAACTCCAGTACTACCACTGTACAGCCCTACGCTACACTCTCTCCCCTCTCCCTATGCAATGTAATGTGCTGTGTGCATGCTCCCTCCCCTATGTAACTGATTACAAGTGCCGCGAGGAGAGGACACATGCTGCATTGCTGTGTCTGAAGTTACCAGTACAGTTCAGAAAGTACCTTTTTTAACGTGTTGTAATTGTATTGTAATTGGTATATTATTATTATTATTATTATTATTATTATTATTATTATTAACAGGTTTTTATATAGCGCCATCAGATTACGTAGCGCTTTACAATTTAACAATCAATAAGACATGACTGGGTGGTAACAGACAGAATGGGTCGGGAAGAGGGCCCTGCTCGCAAGCTTACATTCTATAGGGCAAGCTTACATTCTATAGGTAAGCAGCACTTTGGGGAACAATGATGTGTCATAATGTCAGCAGCACTTGGGGGATCATGATTGGACTAAAGAAGGTCAATAAAATAAGCCCTGCCCAGAAAATAAGCCCTATTGTATTTTTTTGTCTTGACCAAAAAAATAAGACTGTGTCTTATTATCAGGGAAACACGGTAAACAAGCACGGCTTGTACTTGTTTACTGATTCCATCACTTATTATTTAACGCTAAAAGCAGTAGCACTATGGGTGGCAGTGTAGACCTGGGAAAAAAACAAACTTTGAACTGCAGGAGAGTCAAGCATAAACAGTGGAAACAGAATTAGAGTTGAAAGGCGAATTTTCCTTTCTCAACTCTTAATTACAATTGTTTTTCTGCATGCAATAAATTAAAATGTATATACTCCCCTTACAATGTAAAATGGTTTTGAATAGGCCTGAAAAAGGTGTAAGTGCAACCCTGGATCAGGCCCTGAGGGCCTGATCCAGATTTACACTCTTATGACTTACACCATACCTAGGGCCGCCGTCACAATCGGCCGGGCCCGGGACTCAGAAAGTCCCGGGCGGCCGGGCCCCCCACATAACACCAGGACGTCGTGACGTCATGACGTCACGACGTCAATACGGAAGGCCGTCGGGCCTATTTAAACGCACATAGACGCCAAATATGGCGTCTATGTGATTTCATGCTGGCTGCCGGCAGTGGTCGGTGCCCAGTACAGGGCGCCGGGCCACTGCTGGGGGGTGGAGGGACGGCCGGGCCCGGGACTGTAGGCCCGGCTGTCCCCCCCTGATGGCGGCCCTGACCATACCTCCCAACTACCTCCCGACTGTCCCGCTGTCTCTCCCCCTTCCCAGTTTGTCCCGCTAAGGGGTCAAACTTCTTTTTTCATCTTTTCCTTTTAAATTTTAATTATTGCCAAAGCCGAGGCATTGGGAGGGACCCAAGTCAGACAGGGGAGAAGGCTTATGTTTCCTGACCTCAGCCTCCGGTACGCTGGGAGGTATGTTTACACTCATGACTTACACTCTCATGGGTAAAACCATGTTGAATTCCATGTTGAATTGCAGGGGAGGTAAAATGAATGTCAGTGTTGCATGCAGGGAGAATACTTTATTGTTACATGTTGCACACAGATACTGACCAGTGTTACTGTTACACTGTTATTACACTTGTACTAGGAATCATCATCTCTCACCCATACCTCCCAGCATACCAAGGTCTGAGGTTGGGATACTTAAGCCCTGCCCTGGGCCGTCCGACTCCACCCATGATCCCTCCCGGACCCGCCCCTGGACTCGCCCAAGCCTCATCTCCTTTTTATTGCCGCCGGTCTATGCAAATATAAAAAGTTAAGCAAAGATAAGGTTTGTCCCTTTAGCAGGACAAACTGGGAGGCACTATATCACCCCCCAGGTCCATATATAGCATCCATAGGTCTGTATTTTCCCCCCATAGTTCAATAGATTTCCTCCCCCTTGGTCTACATATTCCCCTTCATAGGAACATATATATACCCCCCATAGGTTTATCTAATTCCCCTTCCATAGGTCAAAATATTCCCCCCATAGCCCATATATTTCAGATCCCAGGTCCATATATCCTCCACCATAGGTCCCTATATTGCCCTCCATAGGGCCATATATTTCCTTTCCTTCCAATATGTCCATATAGAGAAATCTTCATTCAACATTGTTTGAACTCTTCTCTAATGAAAGAAGGGCTCAGGCTGGATGAAATGCAATGCAAGGGGTTAAGCAAAGCAAGGTACTGATTGTTGTAATTATGCATACCTCCCAACATATAAGGAAGAGAGGTCAGGACACTTAAGACCCGACCCCGCCCCCAGACCTGCCGACCCCGCCTCCGGACTGCCCACCTCCGCCCCCAGACCTGCCTAAGCCCCGCCCCTTTTGAATGCTGCGAATCGCCGCAATAGCAAAAAATACAATAATAGTAATGTTTGTCCCCTTAGCAGGACAAACAGGGAATCGGGAGGGACAGTCCCCCAAAAGCAGGACTGTCCCGCTAAAAGCGGGACAGTTGGGATGTGCCATTCTAGGAGTCCACTGCTATAATGCAATTAATTAAGCCCACATCCAGTAATAGCAATATTACAAATACATACCTCCCAAGTGTCCCACTTTTGCGAGACTGTACCGTTGTGCCGTCTGCACCCGATAAGGGTACAAACTGCTGGGCATGAACGCAATTTTTTTTTCAATAAAATTGACGGACCGCAGCTTCAAAGGGGGCGTGGTTTGGGCGGGACGGAACAGAGTTTGGGCAAGGGCGGGGCCAAGGTGTCCCGATCTCCACGGCCAACGATTGGGAGGTATGCAAGCTTGGGCCTGTTAATGGAGGTAGGTAACATGTCTGGCTCAGACAGAGGAGATGGCCGGCCTCTGGCTCCTTCTATCTTCTACTGCCAGTGTCAGACTGGTTCGTTGAGGGAAAAACCCGCTGCCTGTAGGCTAAAGCCCTTATTTCAAGAATTTGGAGGGTTATATTTACTAAGGAGTGAGATTGCAGTGCGATTGAAACGTGGGGATGTTGACCATAACAACCAATTAGATTCGAGTTCACATTCTCCAGTGAATGAAACAGATAGCTTGGATCTTTTTGGTTGCTATGGGCAACTTCCCCACTTTCCAATATCACTGCAATATCACTGCTTAGTAAATATACTGCGGAGTCTCCACTTACAGTTTTGGTACCATTCAAGATGTGCAGCAGTGCTGTGGCATGATAATAGTCAGTGACCAGAATTACAGCAACGGAATAGATATGGGCTTAAATTGCAGGAGATAATGGGGATGTTACCCATAGCAACCAATCATATCCATGCCTTCAGTTTTATTTTACATACTAAAGCAAACCACCCAAGAAAAGTATTTTTGCTTAAATTTTTGCAGTATAATTGCATATTTGCTGTGTTCGCAGGTGTAAAAAGGGGCGGAGCTTAGGCGTGACCGGGGCCGCGTTTGGACAGGCGGCGTTGTGGCTGCGGCAGTCCAGGGGCAATGTTTATTTGTCCCAACCTCCCCGGCTGACATGTTGAGAGGTATGACATACCCACTTTTCAATCTCCCTGCTTAGTAAATTTAGGCTAGATTGTGTTGTCCAACACATTATTAACACAGACCCTCCAACATGACCGATTCAACTAGGTACAAAATACTCCTGATCTTCTAAAAGTAAGTTACCATGATAACCACCTGGTTTGAATAGACAAAACTTTGAAAAATCAATAAATTCATTAAAACCAGGTAAGTGACCGCTGGAAGCTCATGATTTTGTACTTGGTGGAATGGGTGGTGTTGAAGCATCTGTTAACAGGACCAGACAATGGGGCTGAATCAGTCCTGCTTTGCGCTGTATTTTCACATATTTTCACAGAGCGGCATATAAAAAATATGTGAGGTGTGCTGTGCCATAATAGACGGGAAAAAGTGCACAACCAGCTTTTTTCTGTCTTCGCGGCACAATGAATCGGCCCCAATGTCTGTGGGAAACAGCAGCTCTGATTACCATGACACCTCCGTCAGCTAAGTTACCCAGAATAATCCACTGCATAGAAGACGAAGTGAACTGAAATAAACTAAAATAAATTCATGAGGATTGTACGGCTGGAGCCACAAAGGGAATGGGGAAGGTGGCTGGTGACACAGAAATGGGGGGAGGCTGTCTATAGACACACAAGGATATATGGTTGGAAAAGAACAAGGGTAAGAAAGGGTGACTGGAAACAACAAGGGGGCAGGGAAGGGTGGTAGGGAAATATATCAGTCTGCCTGTTTTCCCAGTCCTGGGCCCCACAATTTCTGTTGTCAGCCCTATATGTGAAACAAAGTGTATAGTAGATTATTATTATTATTATTATTATTATTATTATTATTATTATTAACGCTTGTTTATTAGGCGCTACAAATCTTCCACAGCGCTGTACACTGGGGAATACAGACAGAATGGTGGGGAAGGGGAGCCCTGCCCGCAAGCTTACATTCTGAGGGATATTGGGGATTTGATACATTGGGACAATTACACATAGACTAGGAACAGTGTAGTCAATTAAAAAACATTGCAGACCCTGATGAAATCCACGCAGACATAGGGAGAATATACAAACTCCACACGCTGTGATGCAGGAACGCTAACCGTAGAGCTATCCGTGCTAGATGCTATATTAAGCATTATTTCATCTTCTTTTATGCCATACTTTCCATGTTTAAGCTTCTATAATTTCTGCCTTCCAGTGGCATCCGAGTAAAGAGATAGCAGGATGCTGTGTATTGACAGGAGGGGGGCTTGTGCTGAGTGCCAAGTATAAGACAAGCCTGTGTGTGTGAGACAGCGTCTGAGCCAGCAAGGCTGAGCTGAACAATGCAGTCAACTCCCCTACCATCCAGACTAATGCTGACCATGCGGACTGACATTGATGTATGTTTGGATCCAAAGCAATAGTCCTGGTAAATAAAACCCTGATGGAATGTATATATGCAGCCAGTGACTGTGTATATATCTCACATTAGTAAATAAGCCCGCCCATGTGGTTGTTTCTTGTATCCTGGTCTGTGGCATCATTTTTGTGTAATTTTTACTACCTCATGTTTCTCCAGCTTGTCCACAGTTCAGTCATTCAGCGTTCATCTTCCCAGCAGGGCCAACATTAGTCAATGACATTTAAAGTGACATGAGCATGATATATGCATCTGTAAGTTATGTATGTATTTTGCACTAATGTTTTAGCCTCTAATTTGATATTGTGCTGTAGCTCCATGGAGGTTCCATTTATAACGACAAATGTCACTCCTTGAAATCATTTATTCATATAAGGGTTTGCAATAAAATGTGTATCGCTATATCTATTTACACAAATCTATACATCTTAGGTTATCAAACAATGAACACTATTGTGTAAATTCTATATTGTGATATCTCATCAGTAGTTGCAAGTGAAATATTACTATAGGAATGCTATATATATATATATATATATATATATA
>JABWIB010006289.1:38687-48900 GCA_016617825.1 Platyplectrum ornatum
TTTTTTTTTTTTTTAAATCTATAATCATTTTCCAGTTAGTGAATAGTTAATCATCAGTTATACTGAAACTGCAAATTCTTATGCATGTTCTATTTCTTCATTTTTAAGAAATGATTCTACACTTCTGTATTCAGGATAGTAGAAGAGTAAAAGATTTGTTGTGAGCAGCTGTTCTGGTCTATAAGATGTAACTATTGCAGCAATGTTAAACTGAGAGACACACAAAACATATATAGGAAGAAACAGAGAGTGAGCCAGCCTGGTGATAAAGATGTTTTCAATGAAACTGGATCCCCAAGACAAAGATTTGGATAGATTCAATGTCACAGGGCCCCACGATTCAACCATCCAGACTTACGCTACAGCATTATGTCTGCGTATGTACTCCCTGCTAGCTTACGACACATGCATGAACATGCCATCATTTCTATATTCCATGCTGAAATGCTTTGTGACGGCAGGGTGTGACAAGCAGCATTGTGTATAGTGTATATGCATGGTGGGTTTAGGTATTTTAACTGCACAGTGAGGGCTTACATAACCTTCCTTTTAGTATGTAATAGTTAAAGAAGGTTCCGGGATTAGGAAATACTGAGCCTGGCACCTATGGACTTTTGGATGGCACTGTCCGCAGCGGAGGAGTTCCATTCTCAGGATGTAGGGTGGTCTGGAACTGGTCCTTAGATTTTAACCACTCTTCCATGCATGAATGGGTTATACATATCTTATGTTTCCAATTCACTGGGGAATAAAATTCCTGGATGTATGAAAGTCAGCATTGAGAAGTCTGCACCCAGGCCATGTTTATTGCCAGCATACAGTAGGTACAATTATTGTTTCAGATCCTGTCCATTCACTGAATAAGTAAATATTCTTCACTTCAGGCATGTAATGTGTGACTATAAACTATAAACTATAAAACTAACACTCACTAATACCACCAACTTGTGGATGACATTATTATGTTAAGTGGTTTAAGTTTTAAATGTTTTCATATTACATATGCAGATAACACATTAATATATAAATATCAAAGACAGTGATTTCTGAGCTATTAGAGGACAGGCATCTGCATTATTGTTCTATACTTAATCATAAAAGGGATTTGTTATTTTCTTTACTAAACATAATATTCTCTTTAGTATGTCTATAAGAACATATACGTATAGATCACTACAATGCAGTCATTGTCCATGTGTCGGCAGAGAGAACACTGTTGTTCTCGCGTTTTTTAGCTCACGGCTCCTATTTCTCTACCATAAGAGACAGGAAAAAGACATCGCGCTTCCGATCTGGGATTGAATCGGCCCTTAACTGTCGTATGAACTAACATGGATTTTAAACAAACAAATGGGACTGTTAGAGAAAGCAATTATATTGATGTAGTTTGAACTGTCTAAGCCTCTTCGCTGCCTGTCTTTAATATATCATTCGCATGTCTACATGTATTTCAGCTAGANAATCAATAGAGAATTTCTAACAATTCGGAAGTGGCGTTTATCCTTCACAGATATGCACTATATTTATATCAAATTATTTGTAAAGTCACAGGAAGACAGTGAAATGTAGCTTTCATTCTCCATATTTTGTGAACATGGAAATATACAGTAGATATGTATATGATGTATACATTATCACTTATAAAAACAATAACATGTAAATGGAGTATATGGTAGAATATGAAACTGTCATTTACCCATCAAAAGGGACACGCCTGCTCTCTCCACAGAGTCCAGAAATAATTAAACTAGAAATGTTCTTGTAACTGGTTACACTAAATATACTTTGAAGGTTTAACCACTTAACTCTTGTGTTTTTTATGCAATGTTATTTAACAAGAGGTACTGACCTTATAAAACATTTCTATCTCTTTTTAATAGTTTCTAAATGTATATATATGGGGAACCTCAAGCAGTGTTCAGAATAGAGATGCAGCAACAGATGAATAGGTTGTTGAGAAAGTTTGTTTTCTAGTTACTTACATAGTAAAATCAAGTAGCCACCATGAATCTAATATTTCCAGTAAATCGTAATGACATGCTATGTCCAGAAAATGCCACTGTCTGCAATGGCACAAGCTGCCTGATGCCTCCCGACAACTTCAACAAGATTCTCAATACAATTTTGACTACTACAATCACAATACTGCTGGCACTTGTCATGTTTTCCTTGGGATGCAGTGTGGAGTTTAAGAAATTTTGGGGCCATATCAGATGGCCATGGGGTATAATAGTGGGGTTTCTTTGCCAATTCGGAATAATGCCAGTGGCAGGTTTCGTGCTATCCCTTGTTTTTAGTGTTCATCCACTTCAAGCTGTGGTTATTCTTATCATGGGATGTTGCCCAGGAGGAACAGGCTCCAATATCTTATCATACTGGGTAGACGGAGACATGGATTTAAGGTAAACCTGAATCAACAAATGCTTCTGATGTTTTGTATATATTAACCGTATTTTATGATTTGTTTTCCATTGTTGGCAAAATGTATTACTTAGTGGTAGTACATTGGTCATAAATAAAATATGCAATGTATAATATTAATAATAAAATAAAGATAGTCTTTTTCAGATACATTAACACTCTCCAAATGCTACACATTAAGATCAATCTATTGTAATCTTTTCCTATACAAAAATAAACTATATAATTGCTATAAGATAGCCAAAATATAAATTCTAGCTGCATTTTACTTTGTGCAGTTCTCTGTGTCACAAACATAAAGGATTGCTTGTATGTCAGATAGTGTTGACAGTTGCTTGGTAAATTATTACTATACCTGCAACAACATAGTCTCAAAAACACCATTTGTTCAATATGATCGATATCTTTAGTTGTTACAAGTCTTAGCCTGAACCTTTACAATGCAATGAAAGAAATGAATACTCTCTTTTGATTAAGCACATTACAACACATTATGATTTAAATAGCTCATTCATTTCAATGTCACTTACATTCATCATATGTGTAAATCATAGCATTTTTTTTTCAGGTTTTAATGATGTATTATATTAATACAAAATAGCACAACCCATAATGGAATTCTCGTAATCACGATAGATATCTCATGAAAGCTCTATTATAAATAGAGCATAGTTTGGGGACTATGCAAAGTGGTATGGGACACCTCTCTGTTAAGGTCAATTTACTTGTAAGAATCCAAAGAATGCAAACATTAACAATAAATATAAAAAAAATCATCATTTTACCTGTAATATGTAAATGTATAACTTGCATTTTATTTTAATGTCTTTCTCCTTCAATACAAATGTTACAAATGTTAAAAAAAGATAATGGGTTTTTATCATAATCATGATCATATATATATCCCAGAGGTGAAGGATTGGACCGAACAGAAACTTAAAGGAATACATGTTTAAAAGAAAAACGTATACAAAAGATGTAAAGATATGTCTACGTGTCTAAGGGAGGCATATTTATATTGCATACAATGAGGCAAGTGGTAGAAATTAGCAACAAGTAGATAAGAAAGAACTACAATGCATCTTGATAAGGCATCATGGTGACTCAGTGAGTAGCACGTGTGCTTCACAACGCTGATGCCATAAATTCAATACCTGGAAAGGACCTTATCTGTGTGGAATGTGTATATTCTCCCCATGTATGTGTGGGTTTCCTCCCACACAACAAAAACAATTCCCCTATGTATCAATGCATACAGTTTGATGTTTTTCCATCTCTATAAAATAAAATGTTGGTTCTGTATCATAATTGACAACTGTACCCTAATATCAGGGAGACTCCCTGAAGAGCAGGTAATCGTCCTGACTCCCTGAAATGTTGGGCAATCTCCCTGATGTTCATTCAGCTCCAAATGTCATTGCCTATAAAAATAGAATTTAGAAATGGCGTCCTATTTCTATAAAGATGAAGGTGTTTTCACAATAAATACTGAAAATATTAGTTCACTGACAATTTATCAGTCAATAAATACTGATGCTGCCATTTTTATTGAAAGACACCCTTTCCTTACAGCTAGACACGGCCACGGAAGGGGGTTATTTAGGGACACACTCCTTTGGTGCAGCATCTTGTTTTTACTATGATAATCTCCCTGATATTCATTTGCAAAAGTAGGAAACCCTGTTCTATATTAACATGAATAGTCTATTTCTTCATTTTTAATGGAAAAATCCAGAAATAATTACATAATTGACAGAAGAACATACAATTTACTATGTACCATGACAAAGGACCAGATTCAGATGCAGACTTCAGGTTGCCACAGTGGTTGGAGCTCTGGGTCCAATTAGCATACATTTTATTCACTCTGCGAACAAAAGGGAGAGGAATTAGTAGCAGAAAGAAGGAAGTAGTAATGCCTCTCTATAAGGCACTGGTGCGGCCTCACCTAGAATACTGTGTTCAGTTCTGGAGGCCATATCTCCAGAAGGACATAAATACATTAGAGAAAGTGCAAAGAAGAGCCACCAAAATGGTACATGGTATGACCAACAAAAACTATACAGAAAGACTAGAGCAACTAAATATNTACAGCTTGGAGCAGAGAAGGGAGAGGGGTGATATGATAGAAGCTTTCAAATATATCAAGGGATGTCAACAGGTGGCCAAATGGTAGGATATAATGTTTTTTTTATTTCTTGCAGTTTAAGCATGACCACTTGTTCCACGTTATTTGCACTGGGTATGATGCCTCTCTGTCTCTATCTGTACACAAAAAAATGGGTCGACTCAAATTCTATTCATATACCTTATGACAGCATTGGTAAGTANACAGTGGTTTAAGACTTTGTTTTTATTAGTATATGGTTTGCATATATTTTGGAATGTTATGAGATTGTTATAACATCTTATGGCCTACATCAATACTGTACAGTTTTAATGTGTATGTAAAAGAACGGATTAAGTAGTATTTTATGCATGCATATTATAAAACTCATTTGAAGAACACAATTTCTAATTTGTTTCTTAAAAAGCCACTTTCCATATCTGGCTGTGAAAACAATGCAATTCTGTGGTCTGGATCGGGTCCGAAGTCAAAACAGTAGAAAAGCTGTTCAAAAACTAAATTATGTGAAAGTGTAAATAGTTAACTTGTCCAGAAGTTAAGTATTACTGCACAGTGAAAACCGGCTGTAACATATTTACTACTTTATACTTGACAGCTTATCATCTCTTTGAAACTGATTGACTTTAATTGAATTTATCATTTTAAACTCCAACCCTTTAAAAACTGCTATGTAATCACATAACTCACTTATATTATACATGTAGTAATTTATACTTACTCTATTACATACTGTTACATACTTAAACTGGCAGAAACAGACTATGTTCAGGAGATAAATCAGGGATGCCATCCAGGAGATGTGCCCGGATATCTGCAAATCTCCCAGGACCAAGGCTGAGGCANAGATTTAATGTAAAGTACTGCTTCAGACCTGATTGGTACTATGAATGGGAGGGTTTTATGATGTCTAACCCATCCATTCATAGCCAATGTATGGGGTTTGCCCAGTTTTTCCACCACAAGTAGCTATGCACATCCTGGTACAGTATAAAACTGTATGTGCCATAATGCTGTGAACCATGGGAAGTACAATAACTCTTCTCTGCTACTGTAGGGTAGACTTGTTTAGTCCTTTTTAGAAAGGTAATTAACCTTGATACCACTGGAAATCACCCCTGTGACAAAACTTTAGAGCATATTTAGTGCATACTCCTTTTGCATTGTGTATTTTAATATGTCATGTCTCTCTATATATTAGGTATATCTTTGGTAACTCTTGTAGTTCCTGTTGGAATTGGAATGTTTGTCAACTATAAGTGGCCCAAAAAGGCAAAGATTATTTTAAAGGTACGAAATACAATTAATAGTGCACTGAAAAGCATGCAGAAAAATGCAGAATGCAGTACACAAGTGGGGTAATCAATAAGGAATAATCTTAGGTCATTAACACGGAAGAGTAAAAAGTCACTATAGTGATTATGGGTCTGAAATGACAGATTTAAGCATTATGCCATCAAACTTCAGCACATGCCTTAATTGTGGAGCCTTCGGGCTTCCATATTTCCCTGCTTGTGGAAATGTCCCAGAATTAAAACCTTCTGAAGACTTATATACATGAGTTTACTTCCTGTAATATGCCCTGATGTCTTCACAGTGGGTAGTATTGGGCATCCCAGATTTAGCAAAGACAGCAAAAAACTTTTACAAACTGTATCAGCTGTGACCATAAAATGTTTTCTACTTTGTTTAGAGACTTACATTATTTTATTTGGATTGCTTGGAGACATTCTTAATCAAATAATATTTATAATAAAATTATAATATGCTATACATTTTCTGTTGGTTTCTTGGTTGGACCCCCAATAAAAATGTACAAATCCGAAAAAGTAGTTTACAAAACTTGCTCCCAAATTCACTTCTATTGTGATGTAAATGAATTTTTGTNTTAAAGGTGGGATCTATTACTGGAGGGATTCTCATTGTTACCATAGCTGTTGTTGGGGGTGTACTCTACAAGGGATCCTGGACCATCGACCCAAAGTTGTGGATTGTAGGAACTATATTCCCACTTGTAGGTTTTACAGTGGGATTTTTACTGGCAACCATGGCTAACCTGTCATGGAGCAGGTACGTGCATTTCCTTTATTTCCATGCAGGGGTGCCTTACTATTTTTTATCTAGCATTGAGTTATGCCAACCTTATGCCAACCTTCTAAAACTGGGTGAACATGGTGCATTCCCAAAATCTACCTCGGGCCTCATATACCCAGTTATAACTTATGGCATTCCTAAAATAATAAAACACTGGACTCATTTCGTAATGCATTACCACAAATGAAGAAATTAAATGAGGCATATTTACAATTCAATACATTTTGCTTCATTATTTCTATTAATATAAATTTGTGTCAAAGTATTGAGTTAAATATTTAACATAAAAAGGATAAAATATATACTAAAGAGTGTCATCGGGCTNTTCTTGCAAATCTAGTAACCTCAATATGTTTAGGTCAATCCCTCAATGTGCTTTTATATGTGCTAATATTTGTACAACCGTTAAATTACAGTATGTAGTGTAATGTTTTAATATGGATAATAATAAATAAATTGTANCACTTCTGACCTATGTAGGTGTCGCACAGTGGCCCTGGAAACTGGAATGCAGAACACACAGCTATGTTCCACCATCGTCCAATTATCATTTACACCTCAGCAATTGGGTCTGATATTCACTTTTCCACTTATATACAGTATTTTCCAAATACTGATAGCTATTCTATTCTTAATAGGTGAGTTTACGTAAAAACAATGTTTATATTTACTATAATCTGAGGGAAAGGAAAAGTGGAGATGTTTCTCATAGCAACCAATCAGATTATAGCTCTCATTTCTGTAGGAAAGAATATCATCTGGCACATGAATGGGAAAAAGCACGAAACGCAGTTTGAATAAACCACATTTTTTTTTATACACGGCTCTGAGAGCCTAGAATAATAAATGCAATTAATTATGTACACTTTGAGTTCTGGAGTGTACTTTGTGGGTTATTGAATTTTTGTACTATGATTGGTTGCTATGGGCAACATCTCTATTATTCATTTCTCGNAGTTTAGTAAATCTAGCCCTTACATTACATTTGAGTAGTCAGGTTGTTTCCTATTACATGTATTGTTATGAATATGGGAAAGCACATCAAATAATGAATAAATATTATTCTGATGTAAAATGTTCAGTTCAGGAAGGGTCATCCTAAAAAGATCATGTGTTTCTTTTTTATTGCAAATTATAGTTATTGAAATATATTAAAATCATTAACTTGAATGTATTTTTATTTTAACAAGCTGTTTTTTTATTTTAGCTTACCAAATTTATAAAAAAATATGTGGAAAACTATTTCCAGTGGAAGAAAGAGACGAGTCGCCTTATGCACAGTCAAATGATGGATTTGATCTTGGCGAGAAAACAAAAATGTGAAATGTATCAAGATGCCTCCACAATACTCCTGATACAGCACGGCTAATCATCTAACAGGATGGAGAGATTGATGTATTGTATAATGTTAACTCAACTAGTTGGCCTTGGCTTGAAAGAAATATATATTTGTCAAATAAAACATTGTTAAAAATATATAGTAATTACATATGCTATATTTATATTCAATTATATTCAGTGGGTTTGATTTAACATTGTATCATCATTAAGCACTTATGTCACTGATCTCTGATAATATATGTATGTCTACTACACGTTGTAATACAAATGTATGATAAGTTTTGTCACATTTGTGTTGGTCAATGCAGACATAATTCAACAGAAGATGTTACTTAAGTGACATTTGTCTACCAAAGGGAAATTCATAATCAGTTATATGCTGTTTTAGAAGGTTTCTGTTACATAAGACATAAGTACATATAATTTAGTGTACAAATGACATATAAATGATGCATTGGAAGTTTCCAGTATGAAAAGTTTTCTTTGTTTTAGTATNATTTTTAATTGCATCCTTTGTAAGAGTTTAGCACAGTTTTTAAAATGACATGAACAGAAAGTACACACCCAATGTAGGTATATGAAAACTTCACAGACAGATGCAGCATTCAGTTATGGAGTGCTTTACGATGGAAGGGTGGGAAGCGAATGTAGGCTTCACAAGGTGGGAGTGGGGGATATATGGTAATTGTATAGTAAGGGCTGGATTCAGCTCTTAGATACCATCTTACCATCACCATTTTACGTGGAGCAGGATTTTTAAACTAGGATCCCGTTATTGTAACTNCCTTGCATGCAACATATATATCTGTGTACTTCTATGCTGTGCTGGTATTTTTATTTACTTAAGATAAAACTTATAGGAAATAATGAAAACACTATTTTGAATGCAACCTGACACACGAAGTCAATTCAAGAAGGGTCATCCTGAAAAGATAATGGGGTGTATTTACTNAGGTGTGANATTGCAGTGAGATTGGAAAGTGGAGATGTTGCCCATAGCAACCAATCAGATTCAAGCTCTCAGTTTCATTTTACACACTTGAGAATGTGAAATCGAATCTTATTGGTTGCTATGGGCAATATCCCCACTTTCCAATCTCACCGTTTAGTAAATATACCCCAATGTGTTTTAAAATTAGTGTCACAAAAAAACACTTACAAATTCTGGATCATGGATCCTCAACATGTGCCAAAATTCTCAATTGTTAACTCAATAGTGGACTATACACACATACACTGTGCTATTTAGAGAACTAGTCCTAGTACTTTTAACATATGCTTTACCAAGTCTGTGCAGAGAACATAACATGAATTATGAGGTTGTATGTATGTTACACAATTGGTGTTTCAGGTAAGCGCTTAAAGTATTGAAAGAAAAATGGGCTAAAATAGTAAAATTTTAAAACTATATTCCAGGAATTATTTTATTTTATAATGTATCATTTTATGACATGACGAGAAACACATTACNGGTTGTTATTTTACATTTACTATCGAGTGTGCACAATGGAAATTGTATATTATGTATATAGTTTGTTGTAGAGATATACATACCTATTTTTATGTAAATATTGTAATAAGTATACTGCATCTACTTAACTGTTTTTAACAACAAATATTGCTGTNATTTCTTCTGTTCTCAAAAACAAAAATAAAAATTCTTAATAGTGTTACTTATGTGTGTATTAGAATAACAACATATTAGTCTGTTATATGGTGTTTTNGAAAGCATTTGGGACATCCTTATAATTATCACAAGCATGTTTACATTTTTCTATTGTGCTAGCCTCTATCACAGACGGGAAGCTATTCCACTTGTCAACTGCCCTTTCTGTGAAGTAATTGGTCTACATTTCCACAGAACATTCCACACTTCAGTTTATATGAATGCCCTTGTNATCTATTACATCTTTTCCATGAAAAGTCACCTGTACCTGATTTAACACCTTGATATCAAATCATCATCTCTCCTCNGCTTGTAACAATACATGTTTAGTGCCTCTAGGCCTAAATTTACTAAGAAGGGAGATTGAGAAGTGGGGGTGTTGCCCATAGCAACCAATCATATTCAAGCNCACATTCTCCACTATGTANAATAAAACTGAGTGCTTGAATCTGATTAGTTGCTATGGGCAACATCCCCACTTATCAATCTCCCTGCAAACCCCCTGTTTAGTAAATGTAGGCACTTGTCTTTAATTGTGTTTTTTTTATGAATGCCACGCAGGTTTT